>MU825906.1:230601-422574 GCA_029204205.1 Desmophyllum pertusum
GGCAGTGGATAAAGGTGTACAAGAGGATTTGTCAAACAAACGTCTCTCCTCTGCTCAAAAGCGACCCAGAGGTAACCTTGAAAAATTATCCATTTTGAAATCTTTGGAAGGTGTTGGCAATCTTCTTTCAGTAACTGTAGCAATTCTCCTAGTCGCTTCAAATTGCTTAGAACTCTCAGTACATAAGTGGAGATACTTATTACTTTAGATGATTCTCTTGGGTTTTTAACTTCCTCAAATTTGAATAAACTTTTATTACCTTAAACATGTTTTCCTTTATGTAGGAGAATATTCAATTTGGTGTTATTTCTTAATATGACAGGCACGGCAGTGGATAAAGGTGTACAAGAGGATTTGTCAAACAAACGTCTCTCCTCTGCTCAAAAGCGACCCAGAGGTAACCTTGAAAATTATCCATTTTGAAATCTTTGGAAGGTGTTGGCAATCTTCTTTCAGTAACTGTAGCAATTCTCCTAGTCGCTTCAAATTGCTTAGAACTCTCAGTACATAAGTGGAGATACTTATTACTTTAGATGATTCTCTTGGGTTTTTAACTTCCTCAAATTTGAATAAACTTTTATTACCTTAAACATGTTTTCCTTTATGTAGGAGAATATTCAATTTGGTGTTATTTCTTAATATGACAGGCACAGCAGTGGATAAAGGTGTACAAGAGGATTTGTCAAACAAACGTCTCTCCTCTGCTCAAAAGCGACCCAGAGGTAACCTTGAAAATTATCCATTTTGAAATCTTTGGAAGGTGTTGGCAATCTACTTTTTTGTTGTTGAAATGCTCAGGAAGTTTTCAGACCCCCTAAAAATCTTAGGAAAGTAGTAGAAGCTTTTGGCAATTTAAAAAAATCTCAGAAATTGGTCATTGTAAAATGAAAAATGTTCAGCTCCACATTTGCACAATTTTCCAGAATATAGGAAACTTTAGAAGAAACAGCGAATATTAATCTGAAGAAAATTCTGTCTTGCAGCTCCATTTTCATTCAGCTTGTTTACTGAACACAGGGCAGACAGCGTTTGCTGCGGTTTTCATACAAATCATGCTTCATTTAATTGAACTGAAAAATCACTCACTCAGCAGCGCTCCAAGCTCAATTTTTCCACAAGTTGCCTTTTGGCGACCTTCTTTGTAAAATGGTCGCCACTGGAAAATTTTGGTCGCCAAAATCAAGTGTTTTTAATGGAGGACACATTGTGTCTCATTACCTGAAGTAATACCGCTGACCATCATGAGCCCAATTAAAATTCTTCGATGTAGCGTTCGATCGATACGGTGGCTTCTAAGGGACATACATTTCTCCCACTTTGTTTTCTTACTTGCGACTTACTTGCTACTTGCGACTTGCGACCTGAGACTTGCGACTTTGTAAAGCGAGGAAGCGGACAGTAGACGGTGGACGGCGGAAAAGTAAATAAATAAATAACAACAACTGAATTAATGAGAACTAAAGCATTGGTAATAATAAATACCTTATTGTTACTTATTTTTGCGAACATTTAATACCATGCTATTTAAAACACTTTTATTAACTGTAACGTCAGTTTACAAGATTATAATGCGTCCTTTGTCCTCATCCTGCATTTAAGCTTCCATGTCCACGCTCTCTTCCTCAGAAACACTGTCCTATTCTTAAATTGCTGCAGAACGTTCCTGCAACTCATCCTTAGTGCAGTTGTCAAACACACCATTTCTACCTGGTTACTACTTGTAATCGGCAGCAACAAGCTGTTTATCGGCTTAATTGTTTATTATTGATTTGTTCCTTGTCGTAGCATCCATTTTGATTATAACTTTAACTGGAATTTCTAATCCCCTCTGCACCAGTGGAGATCATGGGTGCTTGAACTTATCCATGACTTCAGCATTAACGACTCCTCCTCTGTTTTGTTATGGTTCTGTTCAATATCATTGCAAATTATGGCTAAAATTAAATCTGTAGTGTAAAATTAAATCTGTAGTGACGAGCCTGAGACTATACCTGTTTGTTAATGCGGATCAATTTAGTTCCTTTGAAAACGATTTGCCAAATCGCGAAATTTGACTCTTCCATTTTTCGTGAAATTAAGTTCCCGCAAAAATAAGTAACAATAAGGTATTAATTTTTAGCAATGCTTTAGTTCCTCAATAATTTAGTTTTTATTTATTTATTTATTTTTATTATTTCCGCCGTCTGCCGTCCGCAGTCCAACGTCCGCTTCCGTGTCCACCATCGCAAGTTGCAAGGTGTAAGTCACAAGTGGCAAGTCGCAAGTAGCAAGTCACAAGCAAATAAGTCGCAAGTAAGAAAAAAAAAGTGGGAGAAATGTATGTCCCTTAGAAGCCACCGTAGATCGACGTTTCGTGCCGTTGTTCTTGTTTACATTCAAGAGTTTTTTGTTGAACTGTCTTAATTACCGCCCAGGAAAGTAGATAAAAGGATGCAAGGAAGATAGAAAATGCAAAAAAGCAAGTTAGGTAAGGTATGGGGCGCAATCGTGTTTTTCAAGATGGTGGCTACGAACAGCACAACAAGCAGCTAAGTCTAAGCCATGATTTTTACTAAAATGCAAACAGATGAGCAGGACAAGCAGATTAAATAGTTATAGGAGAAAATTGTGGTTGTATTTTCTTTGGCTAAGCGATTATACTAAAAATAATTGTTCAATGTCCAGCCAACCCTAGTTGCCAATTTGGCTACCTGTTTGGAAAATGTAGTCGCCAAAATTTTTTTTCACTCGCCATGGCGACCAAAATGATCGCAGCTTGGAGCGCTGCTCAGTCGATTTACACTTGTTAAAGTAATACCAAAGTTTTCACCTAAAGTTACTGAAGTTTTTAATAAAACAATTATTCCATTCGCCCTTGTTGGATACGAGATGATTATAGCCAACTTGCGGTACGCGCTCGTTGGCGATCTATCATCTCGTATCCAACGTGGGCTCATGGAATAATTGTTAATTAGACTAGGCACACTTTCAACATAGTCAATGACAAAGTTCATATTACATGATTGAATATGCAAAAGTGTCAATACCCCACTGGCATGCTCTTTTGACTTAACCGGAACTGGAACTGCAGTTCACATGTTCTTGAAATGACTAAATATTGTAATACACATTTCCCAGCCATTAATTTTTCTCTTGGTAGCATATCTAACTCCTTCTCTATTTCTCTTACTAGTTGCTCCATCTGAGACTACAGACAAGGGAAATAGAAAGAACAAAAAGTCTGGGTTAACATCAAAGGGTATGTTGTAGATGAGTGACAGCAGAGTGTAGATGAGTGTTCTCGGTATCGCGAAATAGAAAATCAACAAAAATTTTATGGCGTCAAAATATTAGTTCAAGACACATTTTGTGATTTCATCGAAACAGTATGTAATATTGTATCTCTTGGGCCATTTATTATTATTATGCAAAAAGTAAGATTAGAAATACATAATTTTTTTATTCTCATATATTTTGTTTGCCATATACCATAGTTTAAGATGTTGGTATTGGCTTTTCCAGGTGAAATCAGGATCGCGCAAAATTTAAGTTTAACTGATTTCAAGGTTTTATGTTTATCGTTGCCATGGCAATATTGTTTTTTTTAATGATTTCAACTCTATTCACAAATACAAACATAGTTACATTTCACATTACAGTACAATAAAATATAGAAATACATATATACAAGATAGATACAAGAAAAACATACTAAACATTACACATACAGCGTATCTACAAAAAAAAAAGGAAATAACTGTATATAAGTTATTTACTACATATTATATATGATTAAAATATTGTTTTGAAACAACATGGAGTAATTCTTTCCATTTTTTGTTATGAATTTCTAACGCCATGGCAATATCGATTTCACTGAAAAGTACATCATAGCAAACTTCAATCCAAGACTAATAATTGGTGTAAATTTCACATCGATCCGACTGAGGAAAGTCTGCTAAAAAACTGATTGAAAACATTAGGTATGGTTCCCGAAAAACTGTATCAAAACACCTTTAAAAATGTGCATCACAGATATTGTATACCTTAAAAAAAATAAATGCATACTTTGGGGACCCCCCTCGATACACCGTTGTTGCAAGCAAAGTAAAATTTATTTTTGTGTACTATAACATGCATGTAGTATAGGGAATGATTCCATCTGAAACATCTTTTTAAAAATCTTGATTTTAACTCTGTTTTCACTTAGGGACTTGTCAGACATTAGGGGGGAGGGGGGGGGGGAGATTTTAAATTGAGCATTGAAAATTATGTGACCCTCCCTAGCAATGGGAATGAAATTTTCCTGACCCTCCCCTTGGGCTTGGCCTAAAATACCATGACCCCCCACCGCTCCTCCCATACTGTGACACTAGTGTGAGCATTTTTATACTGAAGCAAAATTGAAAAAAACACATTTTGTATGGGGGGGTGTATACTGTAAGTGCGCAGAAGGCTAATAATTAGTAGATTTCGTTCTGCTATGTGTTTATTGACACTATAATAAAGTTCATTCATTCATTTCCCGGAATAGTTGGGTACACTATTTTAGAACTAATTAAAAATAAATTAAGTAATACTATTTACATTTTGTAAGACGTTCTAGTTAAAAATTTACACATAATACTAATGTTACTAATATAAAAAGGAAACCCTATATTTTGAAAAATTAGGTTGTCTGAGTGTGAGTCATCCTCGGAGACCCAGGGGTTAGAAGTCTTGATGACGAAAAGAACCCCTGGGGAGGATGTCTTACCACACGAGTTCTGAGAGGTAATTTGCATACTGGTTCCTGATTGGGCGCTGAAAAAATCCTTTGTATTTTTCCGCTCAATCAGCGACCGAGAAACTTCGAGTACTTTTCGTGCCTTTAACACGGAGAGCAGTTTGCTCGCCATATTTGTTTTGCCCGTTCGCAAGACTTTGCTCTCAACGAAAAGCTTCGGTAAAAATTTCCTGAAACCCTACGAAATCACGCCGGACTTCGCAATGGATTAGTGTAACAGTTCGAGCGATTTGAGGTATCGAGTGGTTAAGTTACGTTTTGTGCTGTGGCCATAATGCGACTCGCGATACCGAATTTTCACAACTGCGTGTGTACCACCATGTTTTCAGCTTGCTCTGGTTTAACGTGGACCCTGCTTCATGCAGCTTTATATTCTTGTTCTACCTTGCGGTATGTACAAATATGGTAGGGTTCTTATTTTTACTGAAGCTTACCCGTTCTAGAGCGAAGTTTGTCTCACGGGCTAGACAGTAGAGGATGTATCTTCACTCAATCTTGGACAAGGTGAGAAAAGACTGTTAGTTTCCTCCTCAGTGAAATAATTTGGACACTTGCAGGCATTTGAAAATGAATGTAGATTTCAAATTGTTGTTAGATCTTGCGAGAGAATTCGAAGTGATAATGTTTGACTGCATTGCAATACAATTTATTCTATTTTATAATTTGGACTTCACAATAATCTCTTTGTTGTTGCAATTTAAATTCTATTATTCTCTGATAATTTTTATATAAGCTTACTATATATTCCCATTACAGTGAACTGGCATTGTATGGATCAGTCAGTCATCATAAAAACAGTGGGTCATCATCAGAAGTTATTTTTCTTTTTTACAGCTGACCAAATTATGTTTCCTTCTCGTTGGGAGTATTGCAAGTTTCATTATCACTGCATGATGGTAGACTAAGTGCCTTGTGTAAAGGTTCATTATACATGTAACTGATAAAGGTTCATTTGCTGAAAGAATGTTTTAGCCACAGTCAGTTACTTCCACCACAATAATTATTCTCAGGACTGCAGTACCTGTAATGATTTTCAAGACTAGAGAGCAGTAATGTAATGTATGATTGACAAATTGACTAAAAATTTACTTTTCTTTTCATAGCTTTGTTGCATTCTGTGCTTGAATGCTCTTGCAGCTCTTGACCACAACATACACACTTTCCAGCCACAAGCCACCACCTCTGATGGTCAACTGATTTGGAAGAAACATTACTCGAAATGTGCTAAACGTTGGCATCCAGAACCAGTGAAAGCTGAAAAATCTTTTGACTATGTCCTATATTTGATCGCTATTATCGTTTAATAAGTCATGGTCTGGAAGGCATTCAGCATGACCGATTGCTTGTTCTTCTACTAATCAACGGCCGAGGAAGCTTAGATTTTGCAGCCAGGCTCTTGGAGTTGGATGGTGGAGACCACCCACAGCCAGACCCGGCCAATGATTTTGCATACAGATGCCAGCCCGACGTAAACAAGTGTTGCCACCGAGGGGAGTGTATCACTTCATACGAGTTGTTTGACAACCTTTATGTTGACCGCCAACTTCTGGAGTTAGCAATTTGTGCCAAATGTGACATTTGAGTTTTGGAGTACTCAGGAGTGCTTGCGCCGTTTCTTGATTGGATAATAATCTGTAACTCTTGGAAAAAGTTTTTCCAAAACGGTACTTGTTCCCCCAGGATTTACTATATCAAAAATAATACTTGACTCCGAGGCTTCATCCCTCAACCTCGGTGTGATTTATTTTGTTTTGTTCCCTCGGGGCTCAGAGCCAAGTTATAATATTATTGAAAATATATCCAAATAGGGTTCTAAGTCTGTAGTGTTTTGTTATACAACTGATGGTGTTATACAGTTAGGGTATGTGTTGTGATATAATAAATTATTTAGTTGTGGTTTGAAGTTTTTATTTATAAAATAAACAAGACACTAATTTGCACACTCTGATTAGCTCAAAACCATTTACCAAACTCTATGGAAACATAGAAAATTGCTTTGTGCTTTTATTTCATATAAACAATAGAAAAGGTTTTCGCTGTGTTTCCATAGAGTTATGATAACATGAGTGAAGTTTGGGAGAACTTATGATATTGCAATGAATACGAGACTAAGGGAAATAAAATCAAACTGACACCACATAATAGGGCTAGGTAATTAAATAACCTTACAGAAGTTTAAACCAGTTAATTTGATTTATTGTACTTCAGCAGGGCTCGAAATAGCAGCCTGCCAATGGCCAAATGGCAGGCCAAATTTCAGGTTTGGCAGGCAAAAATAACGATGAACTGCCAAATGGATAATAAAATGGCAGGCCAAATTTACTGGACTGGTTTTGTGTCATTTTCTTCTCCTCTTACCATGTTCCTTTATCTACTATTCCTTTCCACGAATCAATTGGCCCCGATGAAAAATTTAGTAAAAATTTCAATATGTGACAGGCCAAAAAAAGAAATGGCAGGTCAAAATTTGTTTGGCCTGCCAAAAATATAAACAATGGCAGGCTATAATTTTTTTATATTTTGAGCCCTGTTCAGGAATGAATATATCAATGATATCACAGCTGAACTTGTTGGTCATAAATATAGGATATTACATGGTGGTGTGAAGATATGAATTTTATTTTCGAGTAGTAAGGAGGATAGATATGTAATGGCAATAAACAGTGAAGTAGAATATAATCACAATGCCATACAAATCAGTCTTCACTTTGAATACTATCAATACCAAGGCTAATGGGCTCAAACAATATTTATTTCAAGAGAAATAATTTTAACAATGACACTGATATTTCCTTGGAAAATTGTCAAGATATAAGAAGGGTAGGCATTGAACAACATCCCACCAAAATGACCCAATTTCAGGTGGATGGTACACCTTCTGTGTACTACCCATTGGAGGTTAGGAGACATATATACTCCCACTATGCACATGGAAGAGAGTCCTGAATAGTACCTGACAAACCAGCTTCTATTGCCCTGGGTCAGGGGGGAGGGGGCACCTATAGAGAGGGCATGCCCAGCAGTACCAGCTAAAAATGGGTCTCTGTGTGGGGCAGTTGTTTCACCTCTGTGTTTACTGATCAAATTTTTTTTACACAAATCTGCTTTGAAACTCCTTCAGCAGATCAATTAATTCTGGGCTTTCCCACATGCCGATGGTTGGTGCCACATGCCTTAGGTGATGCTTGGTAGTGACAACACCCTTTCAGCACTCTCTTGATCCTCTACTTGTGACTTATTAAACGATAGTAGCGATCAAATATAGGACATAGTCAAAAGATTTTTCAGCTTTCACTGGTTCTGGATGCCAACGTTTAGTACGTTTCGAGTAATGTTTCTTCCAAATCAGTTGACCATCAGAGGTCGTGGCTTGCGGCTGGAAAGTGTGTATGTTGTGGTCAAGAGCTGCAAGAGCATTCAAGCACAGAATGCAACAAAGCTATGAAAAGAAAAGTAAATTTTTAGTCAATTTGTCAATCATACATTACATTACTGCTCTCTAGTCTTGAAAATCATTACAGGTACTGCAGTCCTGAGAATAATTATTGTGGTGGAAGTAACTGAGTGACTGTGGCTAAAACATTCTTTCAGCAAATGAACCTTTATCAGTTACATGTATAATGAACCTTTACACAAGGCACTTAGTCTACCATCATGCAGTGATAATGAAACTTGCAATACTCCCAACGAGAAGGAAACATAATTTGGTCAGCTGTAAAAAAGAAAAATAACTTCTGATGATAACCCACTGTTTTTATGATGACTGACTGATCCATACAATGCCAGTTCACTGTAATGGGAATATATAGTAAGCTTATATAAAAATTATCAGAGAATAATAGAATTTAAATTGCAACAACAAAGAGATTATTGTGAAGTCCAAATTATAAAATAGAATAAATTGTATTGCAATGCAGTCAAACATTATCACTTCGAATTCTCTCGCAAGATCTAACAACAATTTGAAATCTACATTCATTTTCAAATGCCTGCAAGTGTCCAAATTATTTCACTGAGGAGGATACTAACAGTCTTTTCTCACCTTGTCCAAGATTGAGTGAAGATACATCCTCTACTGTCTAGCCCGTGAGACAAACTTCGCTCTAGAACGGTAAGCTTCAGTAAAAATAAGAACCCTACCATATTTGTACATACCGCAAGGTAGAACAAGAATATAAAGCTGCATGAAGCAGGGTCCACGTTAAACCAGAGCAAGCTGAAAACATGGTGGTACACACGCAGTTGTGAAAATTCGGTATCGCGAGTCGCATTATGGCCACAGCACAAAACGTAACTTAACCACTCGATACCTCAAATCGCTCGAACTGTTACACTAATCCATTGCGAAGTCCGGCGTGATTTCGTAGGGTTTCAGGAAATTTTTACCGAAGCTTTTCGTTGAGAGCAAAGTCTTGCGAACGGGCAAAACAAATATGGCGAGCAAACTGCTCTCCGTGTTAAAGGCACGAAAAGTACTCGAAGTTTCTCGGTCGCTGATTGAGCGGAAAAATACAAAGGATTTTTTCCGCGCCCAATCAGGAGCCAGTATGCAAATTACCTCTCAGAACTCGTGTGTTAAGACATCCTCCCCAGGGGTTCTTTTCGTCATCAAGACTTCTAACCCCTGGGTCTCCGAGGATGAGTGTGAGTGAGACCGCATTCTGTGCGTTTTGAAGGCAGTTTGATATGAAACCAGGCATACAAGTAAATTTATTGTTCTTATGATTCTACTATTCCTGCCATACTATATATTAAAACTGACAAGTCCCTTAGGTGGCCCGCTACTATTTATTGGCGCGTTGGTTACATTTTTGAGTCGCGTGTTTAGGCAGGAAAGATTTTAACCGATTTCTTTGATTTTTGGTATTCTAAATGAATTAAGTGTTTGAATATTGTAAGAACATGTTATTTATTTTTTGGGGGACAAAAAACATTTGAGATATTAGCCAGGGCTCCAACCTTTGCGATTCCAGTGCTTGACCAGCTCCTAGCTGCTTCATAGCTCAGTGGTAGAGCGTTTGCACCGGAATCGCAAAGGCCATGGGTTCGAATCCCGTTGGAGCCTGAATTGTCTTTCAGCCCTTCTTCACTTCACGGGTATAAATAGAACTCGCACTTGACCAGCTCCCAGTTTCAAAGCTCGGAGCAAAGTGAAAAGGTGCGTTGTCGTCTGAATCGCATTTTGTTTTTTGGCCGTGAGATGCGAACGAAGCGTTAGTGCGGCATCGGGAAGGAAATTATACAAATGGTTGGAGTGTCAGAAAATTTGCATACTCTACAGCTGGTAAGCCGCTTGGCGTAACAAAAAAGTAGTAGTAAACCATGTCGGTATAGCACGTAGCCAATCAGAAAGCCGCAAACAACAGTGTAAAGACAACAAACAATCACAATAACGCGGGAGCCATGTTGGATTCTGCCCTGACTTGGCACATGAGTGTAGCGCGTAATATATTTTTTCCTGGCTTAAATTGGCGCCAAACGAGGTCCATGTGTATTTTTCTATAGAGTGGAACGGGTGGGCTATTTTTGGGGTAGCAAAATGGACATTTTTTGGTGGGGGTTTTGGGTTTCGAACGCTGGAAGGTTCGCAATCGAAGAGATTGATTTGGTGGGATGGTGGTACATGTAGGTGTTATGGTGTCCTCATGTGCGGGAGTGAAACGTACGCATGTGCAGTGTGCGTATACGAGGTTCCTGCATGGTAATCATAAATTGAAGCATTAAGAGGCCGAGAGTCACATCAGACGCATTTTTAAAAATAGAAAACACACTTGTTTTTAATAATCCACTAGCGGACGTGGGGGATCCAGAACTGTGCACACGGGTGGAAGTAGGGATGCGATTTGAAATGTGCCATCCTGTAGACCAAGTGGGCTCCTGAGTACGAGTGTAGGAGTCGCCCGCACATCGAGAGAGAGCGGAAATTATTTTTTCTTGGATTGAAATGGGCGCCAGATGAGGGCCAAGCGTGTTTTTCTATGTAGTGGAAGGGATGGGTTAGGTATGTAACGCAACGCGGTCACGCTGATCCTGTTTCTTTTATTTTTTTTCAGGACGAAAAAAAGGGGGGACGATGAAGTGCGCATTGTGCGTCAATGGAAATACCGAAATATTTGCGGCAAAGAGCAATGGATCGAAATACGTGAGGTGCATGAACGAGTGCGGCTTCTTCTGCCCAGCAGAAGACCAGGTCGAATACGAGACGATGATAAAGGAGTGTGTCAGTCCTTCTTTCATAGGCAACAACGCGCCCAAATGTCAACACGATGACCGGGCCACTCTGCGGATGTCCAAGACGAAGAGGAATCCGGGTCGGCCCTTCTTCGGTTGCAATAAAGAATCCAAATGCGATTTTTTTGTGTGGGCCGGTGTGCCACTGGTCGATGCCAAGCCCAAAGTCGTGAAGGGGAAACGGGGCAAAGCGCGGAAAGTGGAAAGTTACGCACCCGCAGGTCGCAAGAATAGAGGCAAGAAGAGAGTCGTGAAGGGGAAACGGGGCAACGCGCGGAAAGTGGAGAGTTGACGCACCTGCAGATCGCAAGAAGAGAGCCAAAGTCATGAAGAGGAAACGGGGCAACGCGCGGGAAGTGGAAAGTTGACGCACCTGCAGATCGCAAGAAGAGAGCCAGAGTTGCGAAGGGGAAACGGGGCGACACGCGAAAAGTGGAACCCACGTGAAAACTGTACACGCATTTATTTATTTTTTTATTTTTTATTTTTTTAAATTTCAACAAACTTTATTAACAAACAAATATACAGATTTACACTACAATATATACACACTAACAGTAACAAATTGTACAATACTTTTACAATAGTTTTGAGTTACAGTAAGCTCTGATAATAAATAATGGATGAATACAATAAATTCCACTAAATTGTGCTATTGCTAATAATTATGTACATCCAGTAGTACTACAATATACGATCTCTATTTAAGGATTAAATTAGAGCCGTGCAGATAAAATAGCGAGTTCTTGCGAGTATTCTATGTTTTCATCTGACGTCATCAAAATTCTAAAATCTATAAACTGTTAATCCTACAAAGCTATTATTTTTATATCTTCTAGAAATGGAAATCATTAATCTCTATGCAAAGTTTGGTATCGATCCAGTGATTCCTTTTGGAAATACAGCTATTTGAAATTTGTAATGTCCCGGATGAACGTATTTCTGAACTGTCACAAAAAAGGATATTTCTGTATCATTTTTAAATTTTCAGACGTAATAATAATTTAGAAGTGTTAGTGATGTCTAAACAGCAATTTGAAGTGAATGCTAATGATATTAACGGTAGAATCTACCCTACTTCTTGTGCAATTTTATGGCGGCCATATTTGTGTCCCTCTGAAGGACACAAAGATGGCGGCGGTATACTAAATACTGTAATTTTAATTTCTGAAAATTAGTTTGTCAATTATTTGGTTATGAAAAACGCTACAAAGCTATACTTTGGACAAAACGTTTCTTTCTGCCAGTTCTTTTACCTGTTAATTTTCTGATGTTGTTCATGCAAGCAAACAATTTTTGTAATGTTGATGAAAACCACCAATACTTTTCTCAATTATCAAGTTCTCCGCGGAGTCTATCGGAATCTGTTTTAGCAATTTCTCCTTTGCCGTTTTTAGCTCATTTGTTGTAGTCAGAGATTTCTTCAAAGCCTTGTTCCCGTCCGAAGCCTTCTTGTACATATCTCATAGTTTTTAATATTCATATTTTATTGTATTTTATCTTATCTTATCTTGTATATAATGTAGGAGGGCCACTGGTTTGTTAGTTTTTTTTAACTATTTTAGTGCGACCCTCATTAAATAAAGTATTTTCTTACTTTAATACTTACAGCGTCCTTTAAGTTCCTCGTTGAAATTAGCGGAGGTCTTTAGATCTTCAATGTCTTTCTTTAAGGCTTTATTTTCTTGGGTGATAGAAAATATGGATCTTTGCATACCAATGAGTATTTTATTGATCTCTGAGAGGCTTGGTTCTTCCTCATCTGCATGCGGCTAGGCTGTCTAAAGCTCCTTCATTGTTGTCAAGCGCCATGTTCGATTTTTTATGAGGAACTTGTTTTCTTCGTCGACGGAGCTACGTTCGCCTCGTTTGTTCTTCTTAGAAAGTGGCATTTACATTGGAGATTGAAGTAGGCTGCTTCTTAGTGCCTGAGAGGCATCCCGTTCAGCGAATCAAACGAAAATCACGAGCAACGCGAATGTGCGTCCAGTCGCCATGTTTTACCGCCAGTTCTTCACGCACACGCTTGCTTTTCGACCGAAATCTACTTTTCTTAAAATGGTCGTCATTGCTCCGACGAGTATACAAATCGGAGAAGCGATAGTCGAAACTTTAAAGTCATTTCCAGGCCACAGCATGAAATCTTAAATTTACGCATCCGTAAAGATGCCGTAAAGAAAGCGTAAATATCTTCTTTACGAACTTCTTTACGCTTTCGTAAATAACGTCTTTACGCATTAAAACGATAGTACGTAAAGACTCCGGAGAGAGACTCTAAAACGCATCTTTACGCGTATCGTAAAAAATCGTAAAGGGAACGTTTACGATAATTTACGACTACCGTAAAGCGATCTGAAAATATTTTTACGCGCATTGTAAAAAGTCGTAAAGGTCCGTAAAGAGAACATTTACGATATTTTACGACTACCGTAAAGGGTTTATGAAAGACCTTTACGCGTATTGTAAAAAGGCGTAAAGAGAATGTTTACGATATTTTACGGCCGCAGTAAACTATCGTAAATGGGCTATTTTCATGCCAATTTACCGTTTTTGCTTTAGTTTTGCGGCAATATTTTGATTTTGCTACCCATACATGTTGTACATGTGTGTATCTGTTACATGTAATACAAACATTATTTTGGCAGTTTTAAGATTATTTTCATTGTAAGCAACTGTACTCTTAATGTGTGTCTCTGAGTACAACATCATCTGTTGATAAATCCCAAGTATGGCTGACCCAACAAAAACACAATGTACCTTTCAATTCATTTTATTGTCATAACTTGACTCATTTACATGTAATATACACAGTATAACAACTAAATATAAATAGACTGTCTCATTAGCGTCTTACCACTACATTGCTTGCATTTACTAGTAAAAAACATTTTTGTTTCCTATGATATATTTTTCTTTAACAGTGACATGCATGCCACATAAAAATAGCATAAGGATATTTGACACTCATTATTTCAAGAAAAAACGTACTGAATATTGATCTAAATTTGCCTATTTTTTTATACTTTGGAAAGGAAAAATACATGTAGCTGCAACTGGAACAATGTTAAATTAGTATTTTCTAAATTCTATCGAGATAATACATCTCAAAGTTGTCCTTGTAAATTCCTTACTGATTTTAAAACATCATTTATTTATTTAAGATACCAACAATAACAATAAAATATTATTTTTTCTTACATTTCATTTTGAAAAATTATTTTCAGAACTTGTTCTGTTACTTGTACAGAACCAATGATAACAACCTGTGTCATCCTTATTATGACTGTGTTACATTGCACTTTTAAGCCAACTTCAGTTTTTACCGGTCAAAAGTATGTTCACTGATGACTCTTTCCTCGATTCTTGTTTCTCTCACTATTGACAGATAATCAGTTCAGTCATTGTGGATGCAATAATAATATTGATGGTTTACCATTGGTTCCCTTTAAGATATTTTAATATAATCACAGCGGACACTTGAACCATGAATGCTATGGCTTTTTTAACTTATTTTCAGAACTAGCCATTCACAGCAGTGTGTTTCAAAGCAATGGGCGAGACATTTTTTCTACTTTTTCACCGCATTTTTTATCAAAGTACCACCGTGGTGGTCTTGCTTTGATAACAACACGGAAAAAAGGTAGAAAAAATGTCCGGCTATTGCTTTGAATCACAGCTGTGATTGGCTAGTTCTGAAAAAAGTAGAAAAAGTTAAAATTCACCATCATTACTTTCTTCCCAATTTTATAAAAAGTAGAAATTAAGGAAAGCCAATTTTTATTAGTAGAAATAAGTAAAAAACATTCATAGTGTTCATGGATTGAGTGTCTGCTAGAGCTGTAAAATATGACTGAAAACATTAAACAAGAAGTTCTGGTATAAAAGGGGCATGGCCATTCTCACCCAGAGTAGTCAATCAACCATGAAAACATAAAAACAACTGACAGATGGCATGTGCCTTTCTACAACCATTACTGATTAAATTTGTTCAATTTTTAAAACAAGGTTATACCAAAACATCAGAAACTTAAATGTTACTCAGCCAATGTGAATTTTGGTTTCATGAAATTTTGAAGCACTACTGTATTAGTTTACGGGATTCTCAAGTCAACAATGTGCCATGACTGAAAGACATCTAAATATTCCTTTTATGTCTGAAATTAAAGGTGAGGAATGAAGTGTACCATTCCTTTTAAAACAAAAATTCTTGTTTATCGTGTTCCACGTACAGGTGTGCTTGTAGCTATTGGTGTTGAAACTAAGGTCCATTTAAGGGCATTGGGAGGGGGGCCCCTTAGCGATAAACTATCGCCAACTACTCTTTCAGTTTGGAAATTTCTCACATGGGTATTTAGCGAACTTTTGTACATGAGGTCAAGAAGGTCCTTAAGTTCCCTCAACTTTGGCCCCTCCCAGGACAACCTCTTTGTCACAAATCTCTTTCTATCGCAGTCACTTTCATCCTCTGAAACCTCACTTTCATCAGAGCTTGTGTACTCCACACCCAGGCCTTTTTTGGCACGCCCCTTCTTGGCATCATCCCAGTCCATCTGGTCAATAGCAGCCACTCGCCGAGCACTTTTCTGCAAAAAATGGCAGAGGTTAGTATCTTGACAAAACAGTAATAACAATGAATAAATTGTTATTTTGCATGTTGCTCACTTGCAGATCGGGAACAATACATTCCAACATTTGTGATTTGAGACAATCGAATGGAGAGTACAAAACAATAAAATTCATATCAAACTGCCTTCATTTGGCATTCTAAATCCTGTCTACGGGCCTGTACTTAATTAACATGATAGTTTTTTTGACCAAGCCCTTCATTTACATGTACATGTAGTGATTTGTTTTCATTGTCTGGGTGGTCTGAGAACAATAAAACAACCACCAATATGAGATGCAAAGCTGTGTCCTTATATTTACAGGGGTTTGCACACAAATATGTGTTTCTTACCTCTCTTACTCTGCCCTGCCTTCTACACACAATCTTGTGTTCTGTCTTTCCAGGCACCCTTCTTCTCTTCTGAGAATCCTTAAGACTTCTCAAGTAAGTCAAAAAGGAAGCTGCACAAAGTAAAAAGAGTATTTACTAAAATCAATTTTTCATTGATGAGAGCCAACAGCAAAATAATCAAAAATACATGTACAGTACCGCTTGCATGTAACACAAGTACATGTAGTTTAGATGTATTACACGCAAATTACATGTGCGAAACAAAGACAAAGTTGTACACAGCCAACCCCCAATGGCAATCAATGGTTTAACATAATTTATTATAATATGCGCGGCTATTTTGTGAGTTGCGTAGTATTTTTCTGAGCCCCGTACAGTATATATAGTGGCGAGGAAAAATGCGAGCAATGAGCAAAATGTTCGCTCATATTGTACAGTATGTTAAACCATCGAATAAGGGATTTATTATTCTACTGCAAAATTTCCCGACTATTATTCTATTTTTCCGTATTTGCTCTGTTCAACTACATGTAGTCAATACCGTCTCATATTTTACATGTTCTCTTGACCTTATATGGTGAAATGATGTAATAGTAGAATAATAAACAATAATATTGTCTGGATCACAATTTGGTGCCCATGATAATGAGAGTCAGCTACATGTAGCAGAATTATTCAGTAATTCATTTGTATCAAACTTTTTCCAGGAATTCAAATACTCCTGTCCATAATAGAGAGAAGTCCACAAGCTGAGAGTTAACTGGACATATAATTAAAGTACATTTATAAAAGTGAAAGAATGATCTGTTCTTACAAGCTGAACAATGAAGAAAGCATTGTATACATTCACGTGTCTTGGTACTTTTTGTCCAAACCATACAAAGGAAGAGCCATTTTCAAAAAGTAAAATATAAACACATACAATGTACATACCTCTCAGTTGTGCAGGTGACCAAGGACATTGTTCTTCCCCTCCATGGTCATTGTTTACAGCATCAACTATAACAGCAAATGCAGCCTTGTTCCTTGCTGAGCTAGCACTGTGAATAAAAAAGGGAAGTTGTTTAGTTACAAAAAGAAACAGCAATAACAGCCAGGTATTTTGATTTTATTATTGTTACACATGTACATGTAGGTACTACAGTTTACATGTACATGAACAGTGTTATGGAAACTTGGACCTGAAAAAAATAAATTAGATGAGGTATACATGTATATAGTTGTAGATATGTGTAGGGTATTAGCATGACATTGATCTTTCTGATACTTGTTATTCAAATTATTGTAGAATGTTACAAGGAAAAATACAGTTTAATTACCTTTCCTCTAGATAAAACCCTTGAAAACTGGCATCTTCATCCATTATGCACTTGTAAATCTTGCGAAATTCAGTCTGAAATGTGATGTAATGTTATAACATGTATATCAGTATATGTAGTCAAATAGTGATTACCATAATTTTGTGATTAAACGCTGGCCCCGAATAAATGCTGGGTTCAAATACATGCTGGGTCTATAGGTCGAGTTTTAAATACGGGTGGTGAATGGTCAAAATTTTAGTCGAATTTCACAGGTCTCGCAGTGAAAAACACTAGGCTCACCGTCTCGCAAAGTCTCGAATTTACCATTCGCCACCCCTTTAAATAAACGCCCCTGAAGTTTACATGTAATCGAGGTCCCAACATTTATATTACATGTAACTTGCCAAAACAGAACTCAACCAATATTTCCACGTAACATCTACATAGATCTATTGTGTCGTGTCTTTTCCTAAAAAGCATTCTGACAAATCCCCCCTCCCCTTCCCCTTGGAAATTTGATGCATTACCTTGGAAACCCATTCAGATGCCAGTCAGATTTCAGTAAAGTACCATACATGTAGACCTTTAGTGTACACCCCTACCCCTGGATATCAGAGACCCCCAGACCATCAATAGGGCAGGTTCATAGTGTATACATTTTGTATAGATGAACACGTACACTGTAAAATTGTAAAAATGAATGGCCCAATGAGGCGACCAAATGGCCCTGCATTCTGTACTAGTCCCCCCATCATCATCAAACATGGGTTCGATCGATATCTTCAATCCTTATTAACCAACAAATATATTAGCTAAAGGGACACTGTCCCGGCGTATTTTCTCAAAACTGTTTATAAATGCACAAAATGGTCGCTAAATCTATGAAATAAGAACTTTAAATAAACTCTAACTAAATGATAAAAAAGCAATTTCTTCAAGAATTCCATACTGAAACAAAATGTTTCCAAAATTTCAAAGATTTTCGAGCCAAACTTGAAACTTTGAAAAACTGACATCCTGCCATTTTTTCAAAAATCCATATTGCAATCCATTTCCATCCTCGCTGTCGTTAGTCATCCTCACTTCCTAATGGGTTCCTGTCTTTTGTAGAGTGCTATTCTACAGAATCAAACCATTATTGTTCAACTTTACACGAGAAATCGCAAAGTTGGCTCGGGGAGCATGGTGCCCCTGGGTGGAGGGTTACTCACTTTGAAGGTATGGTGACCCTGGGGGGCGAGCAAAATTATTTCCATATAAACACTTTGGCTGTTTGCCCTTCGCCTAACAGGGACAAGTTGGGACATATAGAGCGTGCGCGAACCCGAGAGGGCCAAGCTTTGGCAAGTTAAGGTCATCAGGGACAACTTTGTTCATATAAACGCTCGGTAAAAGATGGCTCGGGGAGGAGGGTAACCCTCCTACCTGGGACAACTTTTTAAGGTGAAATATTTTTTTTTTTTCATTGATTGATTGATTGATTGATTCTACTTAACAAATATTACAGTTTTTGAATATAACAACGAACACTCTTCACTAGATGAGGAAACACTGTTAATCTTTGCAAGTTGTTAAATGCGCATTTCCATGCACAAGAAGTGATTCAGTTTATATATTCTTGTTAAATAAAATGCTATGTGTACGAAAACAACAATCATTTGTTGTCAGTTCCCTTGAGATATGTGTATGCATGAAAGGTTGTATTCGCTAAAGATAAAAATATTTATTTTATTTCTTTATTGGAAAATTGTCCATAGCTAGGAAATTCACCCCAGCCTTTTCACCGACACCAGCAGAAGCTTTGCATTTTGGAACGATTCATTCACGTCGACACTGTACCTATACCGTAAAAGCTCTATTAGCCCCCGGTGGGTTATTTAATTTCAGGCCTTGAGAAAGGGTCTTATTAGAGGTCATTAGAGAGGGGGCTTATTTCAAATCCGAAATAATTTTCTTAGAAAACCCAAATTAATTTCAAAAAGCTTTTACACTACCACTGAAACTATGTACATGTATCACCGTTCTACCAAACTTTATTTTCCCTCCATTTATTAAATTTATTTTGTTTCTCAAGCATGACAAAACATTAGTTCACCTCAACATCTCCTTCAGGGGAAGTGGGGCTTATTAAAAAATCTGACGTCTGAAGGGGGTGGGGAGGGGCTTCACCATGCGTTTTAAAGAACGATCGTTAAAGTTAACAAGGC
This sequence comes from Desmophyllum pertusum, assembly GCA_029204205.1. Classification (NCBI taxonomy): domain Eukaryota; kingdom Metazoa; phylum Cnidaria; class Anthozoa; order Scleractinia; family Caryophylliidae; genus Desmophyllum; species Desmophyllum pertusum. Next base: position 250,063 of record MU825906.1, read on the forward strand.
CGCAAAGAACAGTCAGTGTGTATTAGGAAAGTGTGTCAGTGTGTATTAGACGCGTAAAGAATAGTGCGTAAAGATGCGTAAAGAAAGATAAAGACGCGTAAAGAATGACTGCGTAATGAAGGGTAAAGACGCGTAAAGAACAGTGAGTAAAGATACGTAAAGAAAGTTAAAGACGCGTAAAGAATGACTGTGCGTAATGAAGGGTAAAGACACGTAAAGAACAGTGAGTAAAGATACGTAAAGAAAGTTAAAGACGCGTAAAGAATGACTGTGCGTAATGAAGGGTAAAGAAACGAAAAGAACAGTGAGTAAAGATACGTAAAGAAAGTTAAAGACGCGTAAAGTGTTACAGTCGGAAATCGATCAAAATAACACGGCAATTCATTGATGAGCACTGAAGACATAAATATTTCACTTATTTCTGTATTTCTTGGCAAATTACAGTCATATTTATCGTTGCCCTTTACGCACATGTAATGTCCTTTACGTGGCCTTTACGCATTTTCTGTGTTTACGCATCTTTACGGAACGCGGAATTTGTCCGTAAAGAAGAGGCCTTACATTTACGGTTCTTTACGCAAGAAGTAAATATACGTAAATTCGCGATTTCATGCTGTGGGCGTTAAAGAAACCTCCGTTGAACGAGCAACACAGGTTGGAAACGTAAACAACGTCGTGTGCGAAGGCACGGAAGTGGCGCAATAGATGGAGCTCGTCGATTGGGCAGAAAAATACAATGCCAGAAATTTTCTGCCGAATCAGAGACCGTGTATACAAATGTTTCTGGAAGTGGTCAGATAAGAGTCGATACCCAGGGGTTATTTCACAGCTACTTCGAACTTTCGCCTCTCCGACTTTTGCCGATTATAAACTTTCTTCGCACTCGACTAACTACCCCTGGGTCTCCGAGGATGTCTGCAATATAATTCACAACAGAAACAATGATGAGTACAATACATATATTTCAAGATAACAAGATGAAAATAACTTTCACAGCTCCAATACCTAACATAATTTAAGTAAGTCCTAAAAAATGGCCCAACCCCTAAAGGAAAAAAAAATAGAACTTACATTTTAATATTGTGATAGTCTCCATACTGGCCAGAGGAGAGGCCACTGCCTGGTAGTGACTGTTAGTTACTACCTCAGTGTTATATAAAAAGTAATACTATACATGTTTAAAGATTATCAATATTGTCATCCTTGTATCTCTTGTCAAAATGTATAGGCACTTGAGTTAAGGCACACAAAAATGGGCTTATGATCACTACAGTATGATTCCAATGCACCAGAACTTTTAACTTGATGTGGGATATTTGTGTAGATATGGTCTCAGTATCTGAGTTTTATAATCTGTCGTGAACTGTTGTATCAGTTGAGTGTAACCTTTCTGCTCAATCATATATCTTACAAGAGCTTTCTGTTCAGAGGAGTTTTCCATTAAATTTACATTGAAGTTACCCAGAACATATATAGTTAATAGAGGGAAATGGTTATGAAGCCCGGCAAAGTTTTTTGTTATATGTTTTTGTTCGCTATTTTGGGGGTTGACCGTGCACAAAACCTGACAAAATACAATAGGTGGCTACGTGTGTTCAAGCAACTAACCAATAGAAACGTTGCGATTACGTAATTCATGCATAGTGTATGAGCTCAAAACAAAAGATGTGCACTGTCATAGACCTTCCAACATAAATCTTGGCCTCTTTGTTTGCTCCTTTAAAGTTTGCCGGGCTTCATAACCATTTCCCTCTATTAACTACGCCCAGAATTATGACTGGAGAATGGTTTGATGTAAATGTTCTAAAGCTTCAATAAATTTAGAAAGCCTAACATTAGATTTGGAGCGATAAATGGTAACAACATGTATCATGATTACAACAACAACAGTCATTTCTGTATCGTCCGAGTTTTGTTTTCGTCCGTGTCTGTCACAAATCTGACTCGGTTGAGCGGCTCGGCCAAACCGTTGGAATATATGAGAGCTGGGGCAGAGTAATGTTGTTATTGCTCGTGACCGATGTGACCGCCATTAGAGGGAAGATCTCTGTTGAACGTGGAAATAACCACTTTCACTTGAAAATACCGCTACTTGCACGATTCTGGATAAAAATCTTGTTCCCCAAGTTCTTGGACCACAAAGTATCGATTTCCGTGCAGCATTGAAATTTTGAAGGAGAAAACCATTGGTCCTGGCGAAATGTAACGCCGAAAGAAGCTTTTATAGATATTTGATTTACCTGCCGCTCCGATGTGTTTGCGCGGTTCCCGATTTCTCGAACCAATTTTCGTTTCCGGTGGAGGTTCGAGAAATCGAAGTTCCACTGTATTACGGCTGTGAAGAAATTTTTGCCAAAAATATTAAATCTGCGATATCAGTTTTGAGAGAAGAGTCTCGTTTGTGATAATGGTTTATTAAATTCATTTGCGTTTGTTTTTACACAACCACAGCACAAGCTGGTATATTTAATTTTTTACTGTTTAAATATATTTACTCGCGAAGCTAGGCCGGAGGGCGAGCGTGCGCAGGCGGGAGCAAATCTCGTATGGAGTTTACGGTCATATTTATTTCTGATAATGGTGTGTGGCGGAAATGACATCAAATGGCGCGCTCGTGGCCAAATGATGTTCACAGCGGTCAAACGCAAAAATTTAACGCCACTTCCGGTTTCCGCGGCCTTGACTTTTCCGACAGTTTGAAGCGTAAATGGCCATGACTACGAAGTTAATTTGTAAGGAAACGTTATAAAACATGCAGTGGTAAACCAAAATACGAGCTGCATGAGAAACGTTTTGGATAACAATTCTTACATTATCTATGCATACTCGGCGTACAAAGACTAACTTTTCAGTAAATTTCTTAACTTTTGGCTTTAAAGTGGAGGACTTCGCAATTTTAGACATTTGGCAGCGAGCGGGAACTGCGCGCGCGCAGTGCGTTTGACCGCTGTGGGGGTGTATGATCTTCGGGACTGGGCCAAGGGGTCGGCCAAGGGTCCGAATCCTCCTTTTCCTTTTATTTTATTTTATTAATAACACTGACATCGACATAATCTGCCGTCAAAATGTAGACAAAAACAGGAACGCCTACTCAAGAATTGCTCCAAGCTTGTGTTTATCGATCGAATTTATATTGAGAAGTTTTTACGTTGTTCAAGACGTATCTCCAACAACAGTTTCTCCGCATCGTGCGTCTTTGTACCGGGCATTTGGGCCAAAAAAAACCCTGTTAGGCTTAAATAGTAAAAAACACGGCGATTGTTGACTCTCCTTCCCTCGTTGAACAGTCCAAAACAAGATCGTTTTCTTGTATTTATTAGAACATATTTCATGCATTCTCATACAGCTGACATTGTCACACAATTCCTCACCCGAAATAGAATGTCACGTACAACTCGTGGGCCGCCTGTGATCTCGCCTGAACATGGAGGTTAAAATGCAGGGCGATGAAACGAGCAGGTCCGAGAGAAAATCTGTGATGCGGTAGACTGGGTTCTATACACTTAAACTGAAACGCGCAGATTCCACTTCCACTCTGGTTCAGTTTTTTTGTGAGGCAGCAGCCTTTTTCCACGCATTATTTTTTGCTTTTCAGGGATGAAAGCAAGATTACAAACAAGCGCTGTGACACTGGGGACGGGAGCTCAGGAGAAATGGGGGCCGGAAGTCTACGGGATGCGGGAGAAATCGGAGGGCGGGAGGTGACGGGAACCGGGAGACAAGGTTCCCACCACTCCCCGGATTCTACTACCCTGGGTACCAGAGGTTTATTTCTTTCTCCGTCGCGTCGAGATCGGCCGACGACATCCCGGCGAGCGGCGGAGCCGCGAGAAATAAAGAGAGATTTGAAACCGGAAACCGCGCAAGAAAAGCCTCTGGCACCCAGAGTAGGATTCTACGAGAAGTCTGAAATAACCTATTTTTAGTATAAATGCTGCGTAGTTAGGCTCCAAGCATACCCTAGTCCAGTCCCTGAACTCTCTCTTAACTATGGTGGCCGAGCGTTCTCACAGAAAAATAGGCCAGATTCTCATATAATTCCGAAATAAAATTTTTTTTTTTAAATTCTTTAAATAAAGTTTTATATTTAAAAGTTATTTTTCTAGTGTGAAAAATAAAAGGAATCTAATTTTTTTGCAATCGAAAACGAAACAAAGAGATAGTAAAAAAAAAATAAAATAAAAACTTGTTTCGGAAATAAAAAAAATCTAACGTGAGCTAAAATAATAATAATAAAAAAAATTATAAAAAAAAATAATAATAAAAAAAAATTTAAAAACAGCGATTGCAATAGCAAATGCATTTGAATTTTGAAAATCCTATGAGAACGATCGGCCATGTAATGGCCGATCGTTCTCGTTCAAATATTGAAATCAAAATGAAATGTTTCATGACGGCCGAGCGTTCTCATAGCCAGCTATATCCGAGATCAGCGGTCTTCTAACCAAGATGGCGGACGGGTCGATCCGGAACAGTGACTAGGAGGATGAACAACTGAACTAAAGTCAGATCTGCAACGTTATATGTTATGGCAAAATCTGATGCGAAGGGAGATTTTGGACTTTGTTCGTCGGGATTTTCCTGAATATGCCTGGAGTTTAGGAACTCTGAACAGAAGACTGGCGTTTATCGAAGAAAAGAAAACCGCTGAATGCGAAGAAATTGAAGGGCCGGTGTCATCCCTTAAGCTTCCAATATGGCTGCCGTGTTTTCGGTATCTCCCGGTACCCTCCCCCCATACCCAAATCACTAGTGGTTTGGGTACCCCCTCGACGGATGCGAGTGGAATTTCGAGGGAAACGTGGAAATTATATGTGTTTTAAAGATGGATTCACAGAATATATTTTCGAATTATATGTAAAAAGTCACGAGTATCCGCTCGAGGTTTTCGAAAACAAGAAACGTTTTGGGCTAGCTTTGACCCCAATTTAGTCTCGCACGACAAGGACGACAAGGCTTAAAAGCCGTTGGACCCAAATCAACAGCTGATAGGATTTGTTTATTTTAAAATAGCCTGCGTACATCCGATCTTTGAGGGGGGAGATGACGGATGTGACACAGGCTATTTATTTAATGGTACGGTCTTTAAATTGGGTAAGTTAGGTATATTAAATTGCAATTCAAGACATGTGTTGAACCGGGGTCGACCCTTCTTTTATACCCTACTGAATTCAACGAAGCGAGTCGTCAAAGCGTTAAAGCGCGCCAGAGAAGAAAGCTCTCTTTTCTCTCCCGCCGCACCGCGAATCTCTTTGGCCTCTTCGCGGCTCGAATACGATTGAGAAAGAGTAGAAGAAAGAAACCTCTGGGACCAGGGATGTTCGAAGTGACACTGTCATTGTCACGCCATTTCATCTGCTTTATAGACACGGCTTAGACATCAGGGCTGGAAGAATAAAAAACGTTTGCAAAGTTCCAAACCGACTTGAAACAAGGTTGAAGCGTGAATTTTTAAGCGTTACTGAATGTTACGATAACCTTAACAGTAGTTCACAAATCTCAATGTGTTCCTCTTTGTAACAAGTCTCAGTTCAAATAAGTCCCATCAGTCACAACTGATAAGGAGAGTCAATCTCTGTTGTAGCACACAGGAAACAATATACACTCAAAGAAAAGGAAGATTCATCCTGTTGCAGTACTTATTACAGATATGTGCTATGGTGGAAACATTACCACAACAGAAATATATTTCTGAACTGTCAGCACACACGAGTTCTTGCTGTGGCTATTTCTGGGTCATACAAATTGTAGTTACTGCCCTAAATATCAAGCACCATAAGCTTCTTGTTACTTGAATCATAACTGTAGTGCATCAGACACTGCCTTTTCAATGAGAACCTCTTGCTCATCAGTGCAGTCCCAGTCTGTCGTGGAGACTTTGCCAGTATTGTTGATATACTTTCGGAACTCTCCTTCTATGAACTCTTCAATAGTTGCCTGGGTTGTCATTATAAACTGTGTAGTAGACCTTGTTGTACTTGAAAACATTCTCCAAAGTCAGAGGGAACTTTAGAAGCAAAGCATTTAGTGATTTCTCTAGCTGCAGTATGCATCTGAACTTGTTTTCTGGTATGATCTTCTAGATTTGACTGCATTGTATCTTGAATTGATTTTATGGCATTGGAATTGTACGTTTTGATAACCCAAGTATGATGTTGCACATAATTGCTGCTAAGGTTTACCCCTTTAAATGCATCTCTGAATCCTCCTGAAGAGAATTTCTCTGTCTCAAACCAAAATTTCCAATGACTCCATGCTTGTTCACTCTCTCTTTTTGACATCAAAGGCCTCAATAGCAAATGAAACTCTCTTTTTATCTCGTGTAACCATGGTTACACGAGATATTGTATTGGTGTTTCGGTCACTCTGTTTGCAACATTTTTAATTTGTTAGCTAATTAAGGAACATATCTGTCCATCTAAATTGATCGCTTTGATATAACAAATATTTGGATTCATCTGTTTCTTGTATACATGCTACGTATGTGCGTATACTGTGTTTTTGCTTTCTGATCTTTTAAGGCAATTTGTTCTAGTTCGATTATTCACGACTGTTAGGTCAGACCAAGTTATTTATTAGGTTAAGAATCTAGTAATAATTAGAAAGAAGTGAGAAAACTTGCTGAGATCTCCTGCCAACCATATGTTAATGACGTTAATGAGAGAATTGTAATAAGCAATGGCAAGAGACTATGAGTCTCTTGGCAATGGGGCACAACAATAAACTCAAACTCAATAATTCAGTGGTCTGGTAGTAATTTTAATCAAGGAAATGTGAGGCAGGATAAATTATTTTGCATTTTATTTATTTGATTCAACGAGTGATTAGAAAACAAAAAGATGGTCACAAATTCTGTTAAATAAGGCGAAAAACAAGGTAATGATAATATAAATATTCAGAGTTACATGGGATGTGCATCTCACTTAGAGTTCCAGAACAGGCTAGTATACATGTTAAAAACTTAGATACACGATGCGACGAGAAATTGAGGAATTTAAAAAAAATACTACCGTCGTTTGGATGAGATATTTAGGACTTGCAAGTTCTGTACACTTTATAAAGTCGGTGAACAACCGGCGTGTTACGGAGTACCCAAGGATGCGACGAGATAATTAGGGACTTGAAGTAATTGTAACATATTGTTCAAGATTGATTATTCATCAGATTCATTCCTGTTTTAGCTCTGTAAGTGTAGAAGCACGTACTTTTCTGAAAAAGAGGTCTGTACACTTCGAAGTGAACAAGCACATTACGGAGTACTATACGATGCGACGCGATATTTTTGACTTGAAGCGCGTGCTTTTCTAGGTTGATGTTGATTATTCAACACTGTCAGCTCCTGACTTAGAGTTACGGAACAGGCCAATAGGAATACTGAAAAATTAACATAAGAACATACTATTCTTGAAAAGCAAGAGCTACGCTGCGTCCTTACGGAGTCATACTGTTATAATGGTAACGCTAAAAATGACTACACGATGCGACGAGATATAACAAGCGTTTTAGCGATTTCACCTTTGTACAGAATTAGAGAAACGGAGTGAAACATGATCACAGTTAACTGGTTATTACTTAGTTAAACTACTAATCACTCTATTCCGTTTCCGACTGATAAAACGGGCCGGATACTGTAATTATAGTAGGCAGTTTGAGAATGAGTTCCCTCAATGAAATCTTTAGCTAGATAGATCGTTTTCCGGTTTATGGTTTGTTAATTAAGACTGAAAACCTGCGCAAGTATATTCTTAAACATGGTGAGACTTCTTTTGTGATTATTAATGTTTTGAAACAACACTTCCGCAAACCAATTTCTCGTACAAGATGATTGCTTTTGTTTTAGATGGCAGTTGCTGCACTCTCTTACTGTAGTTTGGGTTATTTCAATTTTTTTTTAAATATGTCAGTAGTAAATTTATCTTTGTTGACTCTGATGTTCTCAAAGGTGTATGTGTTACCTTCTGAGACTGACTGAGTCAGTCTACGAAGTAAGTCCATAAGCGTAACTTCAGAGTGCTAGAGGAATCAACTAGTAGTTCTTCTTTCATTTTCAATTTTTATTTTATTTTATCTCTTTAGGAGAGTGTAGGCGAGCGATTGGTTACAATGACTAATTGACTTGTCAATGGTTGTTGGCATTATTGTTTTCTGGAATTCTATGTCAGTAAATTATTCGATAGACACATATTTTTCCATGAGAAGGTCTTCAGTATTTGATCATGAACTGGTATTCGCGCGAATTTTTTCAGTTTGACTGGGCTGCTACTTTCACTATAGTTTCCAAAACGTTTGAGTTTTGGACGAGAAAAACATACTCTTCTCACATGAATTTTTTTCGTTAGTTTGAATTTGGAAGTCGATGTAAGTTCCTTTCTTGACAAGAGATACATTGTGGATATAACCCGCAACTTCATCCTTGTAAGACTCTCTCTTCTTGGCTAGCAGTAGTATCTTTGTTCTCAGTTTCCATTGTAGAATATGAAGTTTCAAGTGTCAGGTGACTGCGGATCAAAATGAAAGGGTTAGAATATTATTAATAGAAACAAGGTAAAGTCTTTATTGAACCTAATGGTCGATCAGGCCCGGGTGTTTATGTCCAATTTCTGTAGCATGAACTGAGTGATAATGCGTCCCTAGATGGGATGCTAGTTGGGGTAATCAAATGCAAAATATGCAAACGTTAAAACGCGTCATAAAACCAGTTTCAAGTCCGAGCACAGAACAAAGATTTTCGTAACCTAACATCGTCATAAACGTATACTTTAATGAACAGGAATGGAAATGAAAGAATGAAGACTCGCCTTTAGTAATATCTTTTTCAAGCTATTACGAGTGCCGGACTGTTACTCTCGAGGCTGGTCGGAAAGAAAGAAAGAAAGAAAGAAAGAAAGAAAGAAGAAAGAAAGAAAGAAAGAAAGAAAGAAAGAAAGAAAGAAAGAAAGAAAGAAAGAAAGAAAGAAAGAAAGAAAGAAAGAAAGAAAGAAAGAAAGAAAGAAAGAAAGAAAGAAAAGAAAGAAAGAAAGAAAGAAAGAAAGAAAGAAAGAAAGAAAGAAAGAAAGAAAGAAAGAAAGAAAGAAAGAAAGAAAGAAAGAAAGAAAGAAAGAAAGAAAGAAAGATACTCACCTCTAAAGTTATGATGGGTGTGTCTGTTACCTGAAAAAGAAGGGGAAAACAAACACACAGTTAACACGTTGAGCCAATAGGAACCTATAAACCGTCAGAAAAGCATATGGGATGATATCATTAGATCGCGAAGCACGGGCCGTACAAGAAAACAGACGAGATCATTAAAGTCAAAGCTACAGAAGGCGACAAAATTGCCCAAACTGAGACCAACAAAATAAATTTGAAATAGTCCAACATATGGTAACCTAAAGACAAGGCAGATCAACACAGTAAAGGAAAAAACCATCATATTAACGCACACCGAAGGAAAAACAAATGAGGGAAAGAAGATTCACGTCTAGCTGAATAAGCTCGAGGAAATCGAGTAAATTCAAACAGACTTGTTGGGCATCAGTCTGTCCGAATCAGTAAAAACGTATCTTAATATTTTTTCGAATAAGTCCAGTCTCCGCTGTTAAACAGTACAAATTTGTGCCTTTTTTTCTCGAGAAAAAATATCTTTCAAATTAACCGAGCAAAATTCAGAGTGAACTTGCACCGTAATCGCTTTGGAGCTATCTCTAAAAATATTAAAACTTATGTGCTGTTTTTTTCGCAAAAGTCGTTCCGAGAATGAACTTGAAGTGTCTTGTTAGATTCATCGGATAGCAAATTGCTCTTCTTTCAAATTAACCGAGCAAAACAGGCCTGTTGGGTCTGTCTGTCAATCTGTAAAAATAGTATCTGTTGTTTTTTCGCAAAAGTCGTTCCAAGAATGAACTTAAATGTTTTGTCTTTGTAATTTTCATTATTCAGAGCGAACTTGCAACTTTAATCGCTAGTTGCATACAGTGTAGAAAGTAAACAAATTTTTTACAGATTTTCATCAGATAGCAACATTGCTGTCCTTTCAAATTTGCGAACAAGCACGGACCTGTCGGGCCTATCTGTAAAACTGTTAAAAGCTATGTGCTATTTTTTTCGCAAAAGTCGCTCCGAGAATGAACTTCAAATGTTTTGCTACAGATTTTCACCAGAGAGCAGATAGCTTTTCTTTTAAGATACATCAGTAGGGCGGCAACTGAAACAGAGCTCTTGGGACTATCTGTGAATCAGTACAAAATCTGTTTTTTATTTCGAAAAAAATCTCTTCAGAGTGAATTTGCCATCTTAATCGTTAGTTGCATACAGTTTAGAGAGTAAAAAAAATTGGCCTCTTTTTTAAAGCGCTTCGAGAATGAGCTATGTATTGTTACCGCGATTTTTGAGATAGCAGATTCCTTTTCTTTCAAATTAGAAAACAAAACGGCAGACCTGTTGCATTGGAACTATCTCCTAAAACTCTTACCGTAAAACTTATGTGCTGTTTGTTCACAAATGTCGTTTCCGAGAATGAACCTGAAGAAAAACAGGCCTGTTGGGTCTGTCTGTCAATCGGTAAAAACATTATATGTTGTTATTTTGCAAAAGTCTTTCCAAGAATGAACTTAGATGTTTTGTTTGTAATTTTCATCATTCAGAGCGAACTTGCAACTTTTAAAATCGCTAGTTGCATACAGTGTAGAAAGTAAAACAAAATACAGTTTAGAAGAAGGTTGATTTTTATACTAACCTTAACAAACCAACGGGAGTGATGCCGCTAGGGTCAATTTTGCCTCGTTGTCAGTCTGGAACTGAAATACATCAAAGACAACTGTTAATTATGGGTCATTCATTGCATGTTTTGAGGGCTCACCTCTTCTTTTCTTGAAAAACATTGATAAAATTCGTTTCAACAGTAAAAACGTAGGAACTGTTTTTCGCAATCGTTGCTCCGAGTGCGAACTGGACCTATTTCGTTACAGATTTTCATCAGATAGCCCATTGCTGTCCTTTCAAATTTGCGAACTAGCACGGACATGTAGGGCCTATCTGTAAACTGTTTTTCGCAAAAGTCGCTCCGAGAATGAATTTCAAATATATTGCTACAGATTTTCACCAGAGAGCAGATGGCTCGCTCTTGGGACTATCTGTTAAACAGTAAAAAATAATGTGCTTGGTTTTTCTTTTTGAAAAAATTCCGTCTACAAGATTGAACTTGGAGACGAAATAAAGGGCTAGCGATTTTCAAGTCCTACTCTGGCATTCACAGTTTCAAAGGTGTCGGGTACACACGGCTTTTAAACCACAAAGCAACTATGCATAAAAGACTGAATCACCTGAATGGATGCATGTCCTGAGGTCTTCTGGCAAGATCTGGGTAGTTCTGCTCCAGATAAATTAAACAATGAATGCCTTATCATTACGGTCCTCTTCGAATGCTTTGTCGTCATTGGACAAAATTAGACTCGCACCCTTGAGAGATGATCACAATCATTGTTTACCGAAGGTACCGAGATATTTGTGACGATATTTATCACAAAAGCCAAATCCTAATTACTTTATGACCTTTGCAGACCTTTTCAAAATTTAATTTCGGTTTCGATTCCAGCAAAAAAAAAAAACTCAGAACGCTTCATTTCTTACTAGAAAAAGAGCAGAGTATTCGGAAAATTACAATAGCTCAGTGATTATTGCTCCTGTTCAAATGTAATTTCAAAAAAGTAGCAAATCAGAGGTTCAAATCACATTCCTAAAATTGCTTCAGTGTCAGACATAATAAATGCGTTAACTTAAATCTGTGATTGTTCTGAGACATTTGAGGAATACAATTTTGCAATTTATCGTTGATTCATGAACAGTGAAGTGTAATAAATACAAGCCCACACATGTCCGCACTGCAAACCAGTTATTTCAATTAATTGGTGCCCTCCCCCCCACCCCCACCCCCCTTTCTCTTTACCCACCCCCCACCCCCTTGTGTTCGCGTTCGTTAAATCCCCCGCGGCCCTTATTTCGCTCGTTTGTACGGACTGTTATCAAATCTTAAGAGAAAATATCAAAAAAAAAATCAAAACCTCATTCGAGAAATAAAAAATCGCACAAAATAAATCAAACCGCAAAATTTTGGAAATCAAAATATAACGCGAGAAATCAAAAGTCACACAAAATCAATCAAAATCGCACAAAATAAATCAAACCGCAAAATTTTGGAAAATCAAAATATCACTCGAGAAATCGAAAATCACACTTAATAAATCATCAAAAATGGCACAAAATAAATCAAAAGTGATATATTTTCTAGTGATACTCCTCGAACACCGTAGGTTTAGTCTTTTTTTGGTCTCGCGCTTATTTATACTGTATACTACAGGCTATTTTAGTATATTTTAGTAAAGCAAATTCCTGTAAGTACACAGTCCGTTGTCTCTAAATGAACAGTCCATTGCATTGCTGTGACAAGTTTAAGTAATGTATTTTAATGCTGCTAAAATCAACTATGTATAAGAAAAAAACATTATTTAACAAAAACAAATTATTTACTTCTAATTTCAAAGTATAAAAACAAATTAATTTGACCATAAATAGCAACACTTTGTTACACGAGATGGCCGAAAGCGCCTTTTGATTATTAATGTTTTTTTCTTTTTTTAATCCTTTGTACTCTAGATTTTTTTTAATTTCCGAAAACATGTTTTTTTTTAACTATCTCTTTTGTTTCGTTTTTTATTGCAAAACAATTATAGTCCTTTTATTTATTTATTTATTTTTTTTCTAAAACTTTATTTAAAGAATAATAATTTTAAAAAAATCGATTTTATTTCGGAATTATATAAGAATCTGGCATATTTTTCTGTGAGAACGCTCGGCCACCATAGGTCCATATGTTTCAAAATTCGCTAAATTTAATTCGTAGTCGCTAAATTCAATTCGCTGTCGCTAATTCAATTCGCTGTCGCTAAAATGAAATTCGCTGTCGCTAAAACTTATTCGCATTCGCTAAAAGAGGGAACAGGGAATTGGATAACGGGGGAACGAGGGAATGGGGGAACTGGGGAACTGGGGAACTGGAAAACGGTCGAACGGGAAGGGAAATGGGGACGGGGAATGGGAATCCTCTGGCGGAATCTCTAAAATAGGGAATCTCTAAAAGGAGGAATCTTTAAAATAGGGAATCTCTTAAAGGAGGAATCTTTAAAATAGGGAATCTCTAAAAGGAGGAATCCTTAAAATAGGGAATCTCTAAAAGGAGGAATCACTAAAATAGACTCTATATATAAAAAACCTCCTCAAATCCCTTCGAATGGACCTAAAAACCAAACAGGACACAAATAGACAAGCAAAGGAGTTCATGTTTCACTATTACGCAACGGTTACCGTGACGCTCAAATAACCGCTCAGCTGAACAATGGTCAGGTCAGGTGATTGAAATAGTTGTATAACAGTCAGAGCTTGGGCTACCTGTGCCAGTAGAAGAGTCGCCCCGGGCAAGCAGACAGGGTGCCCCGGGTAGGCGAGTTTACCCTGATATCGACTCGTAACAAAATGGTGGTCACGCTCGAAGACGACATTAATACAGGGCTGATTTAGATGTCATAGTGACTTTAAAGATGTAAATAAAGCAAATTAAACTTGGAAACACGCGAGAAAAAGGGCGCAGGCAATGAATCAGAAACTTATTTTTTACTTTTTAAAAAATTGGGTCGGTTGGGCGTTGGGAAACAACATATTTTATGGGGATGGCCTAAACACTTTAACGGATTTTGTACAGAAATCAGTATTAAAAGTTGGCTCACCCAGGGTAACTCAGTTAGGTGGGTAACCCGCTTACCTGGGGCGAACTCAATCGAACTCAATCGTTCGATTTATTTGGATCGGGTCACCAAAACATTTTGCCATTCGAACGTTCGATAATCGAACGCTTATACAATTCGAACATAATCAAACTCTAGATTGATCGAACGTTTTCCTTAGCCTGCGCTTTGACATGTGTTTATGTTCTTTAAACTTGGCTCATATGGTTATAAGAGGGAAATCTCTCTATTTTATTACTCGATTTTATTGAGACTACAGTGCTTATAGATGTGTATGTCATTTTAGCTCTACAGAACAAAGTCTAACTAATCGCGTCGATTCAGTTCTATAATTGAGCTCACCGAAAAGTTCCAGTTCGATTCTGTTCCATTGCCGAGAATCGTAAAACAATCGAACGATTGTGTTCGATTGAGTTCGATTGAGTTCGATTGATTTTTGGTTCGGTTTTGTTTGATTGACTACGTCGGGTGTATGGGCTACCATGTCAACCCAAGTTTGAGTAGGTGTGTGTCGCCCAGGAAGTGTGGCAAACCCTGACCCCGTTTATGACAAAAAATTCGCACTTCGCCTACCCTGTTTATGATTGATGGGGTAGGTGTTTATTTGAGCATTTGTTTCCTGAGTGAGTGATCTGTTCGTGTTTGTTGGGCGACAGCCTTGTCAGCCAGGCCCGTAGAAAATATCGGGGAAAACATTTCCTGGTAATTGAAGGACATCCATGCCGACCCTGTCAATGAAAATATTGAGTAAAAAAACAATACCCTGTTTATGAATCGAGGTGGAAATACTATTGGTGTGCTCATCCCCGTACAGGCTATATATAGGAGTACTCCTAGCCTGCTTCGCTCGGCCAACAAGAACGCCAGCTACGCAGGCTAGAGGACTAGAGTACTCCCTTCCCCCCGGCTGAAGAAGCTCCACAGTCGATGTCTGCCTATTGTTTAATGTCATTATTAAAGTAGTTCTTCAACTGATTCAAGAAAGTTCCTGGAGGAATTACCACGCTGAGTGCTCACAGAAACAAAAGCTTAAATGAAATTACACCGCGGTTATTTAAATCTAGAAAGCGGCGCATTTAGAACTTTACAGTTCTACTTAAATGCAGTAACCGCGGTGTACGTAGCGGCGCTTTCTAGCTCTAAATAACTGCGGTTGTCTACAACGGCCGGCCATACTGATATACTGCGAGTTGTGTGTTGCGAGAAAAATAATTGAAGGTGATATCAAATGCCACTGAAGGTCAAACATAAACTATACTCCAAAGTTTGATCATTTGAAAGATGCTGCAAAAGTTAAGGATAACTCGCAAAGCACAACTCGCAGTACCGATATATATAGCCACGGTTATCAGTTTAGTAGAACTAGAAAGCGCCGCTTCAAGTTCTAGTTCTAAATAGCCGCGGTGTAATTTATAAAGGTCAAGCATGAATATGCTACAGCCATGCAAATATGTAAATTGAAGTTACCCTCCTGAAACATAAACTTCTTACAAGACCCAAATCTAGAACGGGAGGTCACGTGGGCTGAAATCTCCATTTGAGAAAGTCTCATTTTGGAAATCAAACACTCATTCAAGAAATCAAAAAGTCACACAAAATAAATCAAAGCAAAAAATTTTGGAAATCAAAGGTTCATTTGAGAAATCAAACGATGAAATTTTGAAAATCAAAACCTCATTCGAGAAATCAAAAAATTGCACAAAATAAATCAAAAATCGCACAAAATAAATCAAACCGCAAAATTTTGGAAATCAAAATATAACGCGAGAAATCAAAAATTGCACAAAATAAATCAAACCGCAAAATTTTGGAAATCAAAATATCACTCGAGAAATCAAAAATCACACTTAATAAATCAAAAATGGCACAAAATAAATCAAAAGGGATAAATTTTCTAGTGATACTCCTCGAACACCGTAGGTTTAGTCTTTTTTTTGGTCTCGCGCTTCGCGCTCGCTGTCGCGCTTATTTATACTGTATACTACAGGCTATTTTTAGTCTATTTTAGTAAAGCAAACTCCTGTAAGTACACAGTCCGTTGTCTCTAAATGAACAGTCCATTACATTGCTGTGACAAGTTTAAGTAATGTATTTGCTGCTAAAAACAACTATGTATAAGAAAAAAAACATTATTTAACAAAAACAAATTACTTACTTCTAATTTCAAAGTATAAAAACAAATTAATTTGACCATAAATAGCAACACTTTGTTACACGAGATGGCCGAAAGCGCCTTTTGATTTCTTTTGGCTTTACTAGTTGCCCAGCCTTTAGTATAGTAGCGATGGAAACTGATTGTGGGTACTCAGTTTTCTGTTCTATGTATTAGTTTTTTGTTTCTTTGTAGGGACACCTCCAGCATGTGTACTTGTAGATGCATTGCTTTCTGGCTCATACCTTTCATAATCATCCTGGTCTTGCAAGTCTGCTATGGCAAAGCGCACAAGATATACCTATCATGAATCAAACAAATTCAGCAAAGAGCAAAATTTAGTCATAAAAGGTGATAAAGTACACACAACTAAAAACAAAGGCTTTTGGAGCATTCAGTGCTGATTTAGTTAGCCAACATTTTGTTTAGTTTTTTTTAATATTTTATTTACACTTTTTACAACTGTAGGCTGTTCCAGGGAATATAAAGGACTTGAGTACAAGGTTCATATGTGTGCTATAATATATTCAGTTCCTGTTAAACTTCTCAAAACTTATCTTACACATGTTGTGTGAAATAATACTTATGCATACTAGAGAAGTGGTAGCATGTTGATAGTCATTGGTTTTGCTTCTTGAGATTTTATTTTCCAATACAGCCACCCCTCAATGATGATGGTTAGAAATTTGAACTTAAAATGTTTGTGGATTTCTAGAGGCCTGCGTAAACACATGTTTGTTCTGGGATAGAGTTACAGTTCTAGGGTAAAAAGATAGTCTATATGACTCGGTTATCTTCAAATGTTTTTGTGCACTTTCCATACCATTAGCTTCCCTGAGGGGAGGTGGTAAGGAGATGAGACAAATTCACTATCATTCCTTACATGCAGTGTCTTGAATTTCTATAGATTTATAAGGCTTTCGTTCAGGCAAAGTTACTGTCTTGATGGACTGAGATAGTAAGAGCATGTAAATTCCAATATACACTGTATAAGGCATACTTAGCGGCTGGTGATTATTTATCGGAGGGGGGATGGGTGAGAAATTGGGGGTCCTGAAGTGCTTACTCAGTTATGGAGAGCCTATTCCAGGCATTTGATTGGTAAACAGCGACGCGAAGAAAAGCAAGAGTTAAAAGGAGAGGGATCCCTGCCTTTTCCCCCTCGTCTTTCTTCTAGCCGCTGTTTACTAACCAATGCCTGGAATAGGCAAAGTTATGGAGGAGTGGGGTGGGCTTGAAATTTTTAAAAATGCCTTAGAGAAAAAAAAGAAAATACATAGACTTACTGTAACAAGAAAGTTGGTGAAACATCATAGTGTGATTTATTATTATATTTCTTTAATTTTAAGTGGGTTCCTTATTCTTGAGCATCTTTATTAGCCTGAGGGAGCATTCACAAAACCTTAATGTTGGGGGGACTGATGAGAGAAGGGGGTGTCTTGAAAATTTTGAGGTGTGAAAGGGTGGGATCTGAAAAATAAAACTCTTGTCAAGGGGGGTACTTGAAAATAAAAATAAGCAACAGACAACTTGCCAACAGTGAACCCTTGATTGTGCTTAAAACATCAATATAAACTGCAACATTAAAAAAAATAATAAAAATAAAAAAAAAAAAAGGAAAAAGAACTGTCTAATAAATAAAAGAATATCATGAAAACATTACAAAGATCACTTGACCTATGCAATGGTGGATCCAGACCTGTTTATAAGGTGGGGGACCGAAAAATTTACCGGCACTTCGGGCCTAAGGTGGCCCACGGTTATTTATTGGAGCGGAGGTTCCCTTTTTAAAAACTACTTTTCGGTACGAAAGCGTCAACCGATTTCTCTAATTTTTGGTATTCAAAAATAAGGGATCTTTATATTTTAGAAGGCTTTTAATTTTTAGGGCAAACGAAATTTAAGATTTAGAGATACAAGCGCTATTAGAAAACCTTGTTTTTTACGAAATCGCGAATATTTTCATAAAACGAAGATAGATTTTTTTCTAATTACGTTCAATAAGTTCCAAGACTTCAATGTTTACTGTGAGCAAGTTTTCCACAAAATCGGCTGCATAGAAATTGCTGCACAGTTCACTGCTGAATTTTTTAAGTTACAAAGCAAATGAAGAACAAGATGTTTATCGTGCGTAATTTGTGAATTTCAAAATATTCACGTTTGTTCGACTTGTGAAAAAACTACCGATTTTGATAAAATCCAGGATATATAAAAACAGCCTCGCCTAGTTTTGGGCGTGTAGCCTAGACGAAGCTCGGCGAATTGAGTCGTCAAGTTAGCTACTTCTGTCATGTCCTCCATTTTACCAATGCTTTGAAAACCCCTCGTCTTCCGTAAATTATTCAAATTTATTCAGATTTATTTTGCACTTGGGAATTACGCAGAGGAGGTTGATCACTGACCACGTGATAAAAATTGACCAATCACAGCGGCGTAAATTTCAATCAACTTCTGCCGAATTTTGTCACGGATTTTTAGAACATCGACGTGGAAAACCATGTAGTTTGAAGGTATGTGAATTTAAATCTCCTTTTAAATGCTTGTTACTGTTAGATTAGTACATGAACCAAAGTCATGCAACGTTTCTTTGAATTCAGATCGTTCTTTCTTATCGTTTAAGACATTTGAAATTCCTTCACCCAATGTCACACTGTGCAGTTTTAGACTGTCGAATGGCACATTTATAGGCTTTATTTTTTTCTTCTCTGTTTCACTCTACACGATCGATTTTTTCAAAATCCTATGCTATGATTATGACAGATTTAAAAAATCGGGGCGCACCCCATCGCACCTCTCACCGTTTCCTCACAATTCTTCAAAGAAAGATGCCAAGTTGTCCTCGTGTCACTTCACACTTCAGTGATCAGAGGGTTAAAAAAACAGCTTTTATTGTTGAGTTGTTTTTATTTTTGTCGTTAATAGAGAAGTGCAGCAGTTAATATTCATCTCATGTTTGTCTAAAACCAATAATTACACTGTTAGGACTGCTATATTCGATGATATTTTCTTCTAAACTCCTGATACATTGAGTGACTACCACTGGCCGCCATTTTGTTTCCTTGTGATATCTTTGTCCTGTGTCATTGTATTATTGCATTGAGAATTCCTTGTTTTGTTTCGTTTTAGACTGCAATGGCATCCAAAAGAGGGAGTGTGCCCTCTGGTAACACTCCAGGAAAGCCTCCATCTAAAGGAAGAAATCGAGATGGGAGCGGTACTCAAGGAGAACCTTATTCGAGTCAGAGGGGCAGTCATTTATATTTATTACAACCCAGAGGACAACCCTCTGGATCCATTTCACATTTTTATCTTCAGTATTTATTATTTGTAGTTCCACATATGTTAAATTGTTTAACATTTGAAATACCTGGTACTACAGTGTCGAACCCCTATTAAGCTGCCAATTAGGCGGCTACTGACTTGCCCAGAGGGTAGTGGCCTAATAGGGCTTCAACTGTAAAAAATAATTATCCTCCACTTATAGGGTATATCAGCCCATTTGCCAAAAGCCCCCTGACCAGGTGTAAGCATGTCCTTTTTACACATGTAATATGGCTCCAAGTTGGTCAAGAGAGGAGCTAACGACTATCCCAAAATCAGTTGATATGTGGTACTCCAATGACCTATCATTTGGGAACAAATTGTGACGACGGTCATAGTGTAACCTGTTGCATTGTATGGCAAGTTACCATTCGGTATTTCGTAGGTAAATATGTGGCTCAGTGATCCCCATTTTTTTATCAAATAATGATCACTATGTTAGAGTAAAAAGCCACCTCTGAACCCAGATCATTATATGATACAGTGTAGTTAATACAAGCCATCCAAGCCAAGGGTTATGGTTGATATGGTAATCTATTGCCACAAATATGGTCCCATTATGTGGGCTTTCATTGTCAGGATCAATCCATCAAAGCACAAGAACTATATGCTGGTGTGCATGCTTGCATGTACCATATAAAGTAATCTTCAGATATCAATACTGCATTTTTGGTTGCCTTAGATGGAATAAAACGTATTCTGTGTAGAAATCATTCAAAGACACACCCTGTGTGACAATCATCTTGTCAGCCATAACACACCCTGTGTGAAAATCATCTGGTCAGCCATGTGGCATTGAAACCTTATATTTTTGTTTTGTTGTATACAGAAACCGGTTTTACTAGTTATTACGTAATCGCATGCATATGATTTTGGATCACGTCGCTTTGGAGTTAGTCAAGATACTATTCTGTTTTGGGGCAAAGTTTTGTTGGAAACTTTTTCACAAGCTGTTAATTGGATATGTTGACACATTATATTGGTGTATAAAGTGTCATTGATTCTACATGTAGATGCAGGATGTAGGCATCGTTGGAGTTATATTTTAGAAATAGAAAATGGTGTACATGCTCAGATACACTGATGCAAACACAAGGACTGGGGAGAATTTTGTGAAAATTTGAAAGTTTGTGTCAACGTAATCAGCAAGGAAAGGGTTTTCACAAGTACTGTTCAATTATCCTAGACTTCATGTTTGCATCGATTACATTGTATGTATATAGTCGAACCCAACCACAATTAATTTTAGTATAAAACTGTCCCCGAGGGTGGATGCTTGATAGGGGTTCCACTGTACTTGTGGTTGCTTTTTGATAGATGGGATAAAACATGTATATAATGCAAGAAAATAGTATTTTATTAATTTTGAAACTCATTTCTCTTTTTACGGTTTTAGTTCAAGAAATTAATTAGATCTATGCTGGAATATCATGCATAATCATGTGTAATATATGATTAATCTATTGGTCAGTTGCCCAATGGCTAAGGCCAAAAGAAAATAGCTAATAAGAACTGCGATTCATTTTCATTATTTTTATTAACTTTAAAATATCTTTTAAAAATTGTAGGTATGATAAATTTATCATCAAATTCCAATCCAAGACCTGGGAAATGGATTATTGTCAGATAAATTATATTTAATTACAGCACGGACACTCGAACCGTGAACGCTTTGACTTTATGTTCACTTATTTTGTATTTTTTTCTGAAAAAAATACAAAATAAGTGAAAATAAAGTCAAAATAAAGTCAAAATAAGGCCAAAATAAAGCCAAAGCGTTCACGGTTCGAGTGTCCGCGCTGTAATGTATAAATAAATTATTAAAATATATATTTTTTAACTTTTTGATGAAAATATTAAATCTCTCTTTATACAGCTTTCATAAATAACAGGAACCATTAAAAAGCAGTGATTTATCACATGGTACAATGAAACTGTGGTACTGTATATGTGCCTCCAGAAGAATGAATAAAATTATAGTCAACATCAAAAGTGTGACCACTTAAATTAATTCACATTCTTTCATGTGTGCAAACTAGAGCTTCTGATTGGATAGTCTGTGCTCACAAAAGAATGAATTAATCAAAGTGGTCACACTTTTGGGCTCCTTGCTGTAACTTGCATTATGCAAATTATTGTAAATAAATCACAAATGTGTCTTCATACGTACACAAATGTGAAGAGTTTGTACATAATTTATTGAAAGGCGCACATAATTATGACAAGCTAATGACTTGCCAGTCAAAAGGAAGACTTTACAAGACACCACGACTTTTGAATGAAACATAATGCTCCCATGTTCCCCATCTTGTGAGAAGAAGTTTCATATAGTTTAAACTGAATTGTACACTGCTTTGTACAAACAATTTCATTTGGTGTTGAAAGTGGGTCAGCATGGCACTTTTAAATCAGACCCCGTACTTCCTTCCAATCAAGTAAAAATACTGCAGATTTGAAGTCAATGGCAAGTACTGGAAAACAGGGGATGGTCCAGGATATGGCCTCACCAACACTTGAAACTGTCATTTTGAGTCCATGATGATGATCTACAAACAATTTTATTATTATTATTTTTTCAAAATTATGACTCCTTTAAAAATGTTTATGTCTGTATTTAATATGACAACATAAAGAATCAAATTCTACTTTTGATCGATCCTGGGGGGAGGGGGCAACTCAAAACCTATAAGCTTAATACTAAACAAATTTCCGTACTCACTTATTCCAACATGATAAACTTTGATCTATGTCTAGCAGTTGTTTCTTAGATTAAAGTGGGCTCAAGCAATGTGTGATTGCCCCCTAATGTAAAACTGATCGTGCAAAAAGTCCTATTCAAAATTGTTATTTGTTCAGACTGCTGTACATTTCACATTACAAATCATTGAAATCACCTGAATGACTTCGGAACCCACTTCAGAAGAGACATCCACTGCATTTCTGAAAAACGTTTCCGCTGCTTCAAGTTCTCCATTCTCTTCTAGCCGAAGCCCAGCACTCAAGTTACTTTCTCTGTCCCTGTGTTATTAACCAAATAGAGTTTGAGTACACAGTTCGATCGAGATGAGAACAAAAATAAATATAAACAGACATATAAGCTTATATTCGTGGTAAGCTTACTCTACGCTTTGCTTCGACGCCGGCTTTTCCTGGAAGTTCATGGCCGTCGAACACAACAGCTGGGTTTACGTTATTATCCAGCAATAAATGGATGTACTCTAATGCACAAACCTACAGCATGGTAAAAAGAAAGGCAGTAAGCTTATGTTTTAAAAAGATAACAAATCTATTGATAAAAACCAAGGTGAGAAAATCCTTACCTCGAGGTTTTCAATGCCAAATCTCGAGCGCAAGTCGAAATACTTCTAAGTAAGATGCAGTAGCCATCGATCCCTGCTGTCTTGCCACTGAAATCACTTATATGTATTCGCTCCTGAATAGGCTTCAGCAAATTTAAGAGCCCATTGACTCCCATTGTTTTGATTTTGAGCTCCGGAGCTCCGCACAGCTCGACTTGCAGTGGCAAATGAGGCGTGCAACAATTTACGACCAGCATGCTTTGCGGTCAGTGATCAACCTCCTCTGGGAATTACGTACTCTCAGCACCTCACTGAAGCTGTCCTCTGATTGGTTTACAAATCAAGAAACTCCAAAAGCGAAGAGGTTGAGCTTATTCCCAGTGTTTCCGGTTTCTCACCTGCGGCAGCAATACGAATATGGTTTATATTGTAGTCCAGTGCGATGATAGTGTTAATGTTGTCAAAGATAAATACGTTCGCGAGCAGGAGCTTAAAAAAGGAATGGAAATACAAGTGACAGTTCCAAGCAAAGCCATTTTCAATGGGGTGATTTTGGGATCATTTGGTGAGTACAGTAGCATTTCTTATGCATTCACAAGAAAATCTCCGCGTGCTTCAATTAAAGTTACACATATCCATATTTTTAGTCCAACACTACAGCCTCGATCGATAGGCCGTTCAGTTTAATTTCCTGATCTTTCCTAGCTTGGGGAATTAAAAAGCTAAATAGTTTCTCTCGCTTGTTTGTATGTTAAATACACTGTAATATTTGTTTAAATGAGTAATACTTAAATGTTTTGTGCGTTAATTTTATTTTGTTGAATTTCTAGTGTGCTAGAATTCAAGCGTGCCGCCGTCAGGTGCGTGTCAGATCAGAAGCCTGGGGAAATTTCCCCGGGAAATTTACAAACAAAATGTAGTTAGCTAATCGAAAACTTAGGCCCAGTTATACGTCGAATTTAATTCAGACGAATTTAATTTTCATCAAATTCGTCCATAAGTCGACATAAATTGCCGTCTGCTGGAGACGTCGAATTTTACCTGATTTTACCCGTGTAACAACATTGAGGAATTGATTATTGCTGATCGAAACATGTATATTTGGTCTGTTTCAATTCCTCTGAAAGGAAACTAACACGCTTCCAAGTCTAATTTTTATTTTATTTGTTTTTGATATTCCACGATCCTGGCTCCGTGCGCTCGCGCCTCCTACGCAGATTGCGTGACGAGCCCAAATAGCGTCTGCGTAGGAGGCTACCAATGCGCATCCCGGCTGTGATTCTACGGCCAATCAAAACGGGGATCAAAACAAACCTGAAATTTCAAGATGGCGGACGATGTGCGAGTGTTTTTTTGGTAATTTCCGTTGAACCGTTGTTCTGGCAATGTTTTATCATGTTTAAGGCTTATAAGAATGCGTATATGATTTCGGATTTACAGTTGATTTCAGCTTACTTTGGCCGCGCCGGTTTGCAAGTCTCCTGGGAACTTGGGAACTACATTCCGGAGTTCTTGGTTTCATTGTTATAAGAGCCAATCAAATTGCGAACTTTGAATTGAAATTACAAGTTTGATTTCAAAGTTCGCTTCGAAGTTGCCAAGTTCGATTTGAAGTTGCGGCCGAAGTTGCTTATTTTGCTGAATTTGTACAAATGGCTCACAATCCTTTTATTCAACAAGCTAAGGAAAGGCAATTCCCAATAATGTCAGAGAACAAATCGTGGATAGATGGCTAGACGGTACTGGGCAAAGGCAAATAGGAAGAGACTTGAACATTGCAAGGACCACAGTTCAAAATATTATCGATAATTTTGCTAAACGGGGTCACAGCAATCACGGAATTGGGGGAAACAGGATACGGATGGCAAGAACCGAAGATGTCGTTACATATACAGAGTTTTGTAAACAAAAACAACCGAAGCATTACTGCCGAGGAAATACAGAGGAAACTTGTTAATAAATTATAACGTGTAAGTGTTTGAAAGAAAATTGTCCTAGCTAGCTTCTAATCGTCGTTTTAAGGCCGTGGCAAACGAGGAAACATTGAACTGCGGAAACATTGTTGAGGACGCAAATGTTTCGGCGAGCAAACGGGGAAACATTTGTTGCGGACGCAAAATGTTTCTGAAAGAAGCGTGCGCGGGCAAACGGGGAAACATTTGTGTCCGCAACAATGTTTCCTCGTTTGTAACTCGAGCCGTGCGGGAAGATGGTATTCGTACAAACGACTAAATGTAACACCGACTCCCGAAATACAGAACAGCGTATGTACTTCGCTAGGGTTCAAATGATAATTGAATACATGTAGTAGAATTTTTCATAGCGGTGTATTCAAAGGGATTATACAAAATTATCGGCATCCAAATTCATTTGATAGATATTTAGCAAAGGGAACATTTTACGAAAAACCCAAGGAAGTAATGCGAAAAAAAAGAAACAAATTGAAAATCTTTATTGCACGTTACATTCTGTACGGTATTTCACAATGTTTGTTTACATTTCTAAACGAAACTACCCTTGCTATCAACAAAGTTTGTACGACCGGATTATTTTCAGATTATGAAATAAAGAAAACTGCCGTCCATCTGTCAGTCCCTTTTTGCAATAAGGTAATTATAAATATAAAACATTTCACAACATGCAGTCCCCTACAAATAAACATGAATTCGAAGTTTCATTTCGTTTCGAACTTGATAGGAGACTACTGACTAGACAGGCTGACGCCATATAAACTCGCAAAACTCAAAACATGATTCAGTTTAGAAAAATTGAACTACAACTAATCGTGATATTAACGTTTCCTACAGTGTACTTATCAGTCCTGTTAAAATATGTGGAAAACAGAGCGATTTTACATTGCTAAGTAAAACTACACTTTCTTTTGTTTTCTAACAAGACTGTTTTGTAAGTAATGAAATGTCAACAAGGTTGTACTGAATTATTTTTGGATTTTGAAGCAGAAAAATAAAGGAAAGTGTTTGGCTCTTTACTTATATATTAAAATGTACAACGTTTCAGAACAACTTGTCCCGCCATTTTAGTAAAGAAGTAAGTTTAAAGATTGAAGTTTTGATAGCTAAACTTTCCTCAGTTTCGTGCGTCGTGCGTCAACACCAGACTCGGATGTTTCTGTATCCAGTTGATGTTTAAAAAACAACCATCTTTGTAAGTCGTCGCTTTCATTCTCAACTTCAGCGGACGCCATTGCCCCGAACTTTGAAAGTTCAAATCGAATTTCGCAACTTCAAATCGAACTTGGCAACTTCGAAGCGAACTTTGAAATCAAACTTGTAATTTCAATTCAAAGTTCGCAATTTGATTGGCTCTTATAACAATGAAACCAAGAACTCCGGAATGTAGTTCCCAAGTTCCCAAGAGACTTGCAAACCGGCGCGGCCAAAGTAAGCTGAAATCAACTGTAATAGAGGGATAAATCTTTCGGGATAGCGTTCAGTCTGAGACTCAACTACGGACTGCGGACAGATGAAAGCAAAATCTTCGGGACTGCATGGCCAACACTTTTTCATTTTGAAACGCTTTTAAGCTTTATAAGCTTACTTTCCAAAGGAATCATATAGTTCTGCTGGTAAGCATTTTCTCTATTGTATTTTATCTCATGCTGTTAAGCTGTTTTCAATCCAGGTCAGGGAAAAGTCAGGGAGTTTTAGAGAAGTCTGGGAAAACAAATTATCCTTGGTCAGGAAAAATTGAAATTTTGACAGCATGGACATATATTGATCGTTTATACTAGAAGAAAAATTCCATGTGATCTGTGCCTAAGGGGTGGTTGGAGGCTGTTATCATATCTGATTTCTACATTTAAGCTTATTTGGTCAGGGAAATTTAAGTTTTATCTCGATTAGGGAAAAGTCAGGATATACAAAAACTTAATTTATCTCTGTGGCAACCAACCATGCGACTGGTGGTGGAGACAGTGAATAGACAGAGGGCTGATATTCTACCAGTACAGTTCCGAGCAAGCTTGGTTAATAAGAGATTAATTACACGACTCTGGCTTTAAATTGCTGTGGAAATTTATAAACCATAACAATGCAAGGAACCTTACCCACACCCTTACCCGCCGGACCAGCAATAAAGCATTCTGATTGGCTAATTTAGTTAGTAAATGACTGAAAAACAAGGCCAATGGGAGATAGCAGGGAGTTCGAGTTAAACAAGTTCAAGAGGATTCCACTGTAAATAAATGTATATAATATTAAATGAATGGGACGGTGGAATGAATGTACATGTAACTTTTCGTCATCTGGCCTATCTCTTCAGATAATATTACACAGCTGTTTCGAGAAAGGTTGTCAGGAAAAAGCGCACGCGACAATCCCGAAAGGTAATCTGGGATATGATCAGCAAGGTCGTTCCTGACACTGTAGCTGTCGAACCTACTTTTGTTGCTTTCTTTTAGCACTCGCAAACATACGTCCATGGCATCTCGTGCCATTTTCTCAGATTTCCCTGAAATTCTGAAGTCAAGTAATCGTGAACTTAAAACTACCCACAATACCTTTTGAGATTGTCGCATGCGCTTTTTTTTGACGACTCGAAACAGCTGTATATTAGTATAGGTAATCACATGATTTTGAGTGCAATTTGGAATAAATAAGCATGAGTAAATTTTTTGCCCGTAGGGCGAGTGCAATTTGTAGTCTGAAAAATTTACAAGTGCTTATTTATTCCAAATTGCACAAGAAAATCATGTGATTACTTGTTAATAATACACTTGAAAAAATGTGATTACTTTTTTTTACTAAATACAATTACTTAGACAGAGGAGCCCTTGCCCTTCGAAAAATTTCCGAAGTATTCGCAAAGCTACTCCCGATAGAGTTGGAAAATCTTCATAAGTCTTCGGGTGATATTCGGCAATCTTCGGAAGTCTTCGGAAATCTTCAGTCAACTTCGGAAGTCTTTGGGTGAACTTCGATAGCTGGTTGATTATTCAATTCAAAGAAACAACAACTTCATGCTGATTGTATGCAATAGTATTTTTTTTCAATCATCTAGGGTATTTACTTGTTTCTAGCACAGCAAAAATTGATCAGTATCTTTTGCCTGGTATCCGCTTAAAACAGGTCTCTGTGAACTCATAACTTTTTAATATGAAATTCAAATTCTGCAGAAAATTTAATTATTGTTGACAATGATTTCCGGTTTTCCAATATTGTACTAACAATAAAACACAAACATCCAGATCGAGATACATTGTACCATTGATTGTTAATAATTTTATTTAGTCATCACTTGATTTGTTGGTTAAATGACCATCCTTCAAGGCAATGTACTGTGTTATTAATTAATATCTTAAATGTTTCCAGAATCCCAATCAAAGGCTCAAGAAGACTGTGAGCGGCGACTCGGCCTAACTACAACCGCTAAAGGTAATACTTTTCTGTCAGTTTCCTTTTTAATTTTACTTTCAAGAGTATTGTTTCATTCAGTGATTTATTGATGTTTGTTTAATATATTCAACTTAAAGAATTTACTCCATCTTGCACAGATGAACAACCAAGCTCCAATAAAAGAAAGAGGAAAGCTTTGAAAAAAGTTGTAGAAGGTAAATTAATGGAAAGTTTAATTAATGTTAATTAATTAATGTTAAACATTATCTTTATCGTTAAATCTATACATTTTAAAGCACATATAAAAGAAGCCAAAGCCAATGTACATGTTAACTAGTACATAATTATTGTATTATACTCAGTCATTAATAACAGTTTTATTTAGAAAACACTCGCCTGCGGCTTGTGTTTTCTAAATTTCCTGTCTCAATTTTGTTCTCAAATTCAGGTCTTGTTTTGACAGTATAGCCTCTCTCCACCCAGGAGTAAAAATGGGTACCAGCAACAAAATGCTGGGGGGTAACCTGCAATGGACTAGCATCCCATCCAGGGGGAGTGGAAATTAATACTCCTAGGTCAGCTTCATTCTACAGAAACTGGGTTAAGCTGGCTGGCAGTATGGGCCATTTTGGCCCGAGAGTGGGTTATCAGTACCTGTACAGTTACCCGGTTAATACGGACACCAAAGGGACACGCAAAAGTGTCCGTATTAAAGAAAAGTTTTAAAGAAAGTATGAAGCTAACCTGAAACTTCCAGTGGGGTGGGGGGCAGGGGGATGGATATTTTCTGGAACCACACATTACCCCTCACATACACGTGTACACAATGTCACATTCTTTCAAAATAATTTCCAAACATACAATAGTGACATTGATGAGAAGCTTTTTCACAGACATTACTTTAGGTCTGTGGCATTTGGTTTACTCTCCTTACCTGTAAATCACAATTTTTAACTTAGATTATCAAAGCATTGTTGTACAGTTTACATACCCAATAGAAACACTTGCATTGGATGAAAACAAAACGTTTGTGTCCTGTTAAAGGAGGTGTCCCAAAGTTTTTTTCGTAACTAAGGAGGCATTATAGGGTGTATTTTTTTAAATTGGATGAAAGTTGAGGAAGTATTAAATTGGTAAAAAACACTTTCAAATAGCCACCACCCCCCCCCCCCCCCCCCCCCCCAACATGAGAGCACTTTGTGTTGGGTTCTAAGTCTATTTTTTTTTATTAACTAAAAATTCTAATTTTAAATTATCTCCATTAAACTTCATTTTTCCCCAATTAATAACAAATCCACTATTCTCCACCCCTTTCTCCTCCTTCATAAACATCTTAAAAATCCTCCAAAAAATTCCTAAAATTCCTTGGGACTTTAGCTGTGAACCTACATGTATGATGGCATTTTTAAATTTCATGAAACCTAAAGAGATGACGAAAGAATATTGCTAAAATATATGAAAAACATATAGTATTCAGGTATATTATTAAACACATCCTTAATTTAAACACATAAAAAGCTATTAAATAATATTAATACTGATTTTCTTGCCATCATGTTTGATATTGCAGTCAAAGAAGGCATACCAGATAATGATGTATTATCTGAGCTGGCAGGCGATGTTATTGGTGGATCTTGGAAGAAAACTTGGGCGTATGTTAAAAGTTCAAGAGCCAAAGCTTGCTCAATTTGAAAAGGACTATGCGCTGGACACCTATGAACAGGCCTTCCAAATGCTGTTGCATTGGAAGGAATTTAATGCAGATGCCGCCACTTACAAGACTTTATTCAATGCCTTGACAAGGGGGGCTGCTGTAGTTTGGCAAAAACGTTTTGTTGTACTGAATAATGTACATGTAAGTGATGTGGATGTAAAGGTTTACATAGAAGTACATATGTACATGTAAAACATACACATAGTGAATACAGTCAACTCTGTCTAAGACGGACACCATCGGCACCAACTGTCCATCTTAGAGAGGTGTCCGGCTTTTAGAGAGTTTAGTTGCAGTAAAATGACTGAAAAACGGTGCACAGGGACCAACACCAGGTGTCTGTCTTACAGAGGTGTCCATCTTATAGAGGTATCCGTTAAGAGAGAGTTGACTGTATTCCAATAAACACAAGACATGCACTGCCACTGACATTCGGAAAACACCCTAACAAACCTTGCTTTAATTGTGAGGTATTAGTGTTTTTACCAAAAAATGTATATAACCTTGTTTGCCAGTTTTATAACTTAAAGTTAGTTTAATTGGTTTTACAACTATTTTAATGTAATTACCATGGGGGGTAATGTATTACCGTAATGATTCGATTTAGCGTCCGGGACGCTTATTTACTTTTGGTACCTATTAACTGTCAGAAACTGTAACAGTAACAAATATACGGTGAATGTTCAGTTAATGTAAGGGAATTTTAATCTATTCGACGTCGATAGCTTCAGTGTCACTTGCATCAATAATAAAGCATATTAGAATAGGGGTGCTTATTAGAATAGGGGCACTTATTAACAAAACACATTCGAAGGGGGGCGCTTATTCGAATGGGGGCGCTTATTGGAAGGAGGCGCTAATCGAATCATTACGGTACATGTATTTCAATGTTTGTAGCTTTTTTAATAAGGTTTAATAGTTTAAACTTTTTGAATTCTATAAATTTTTACAAGTTCTTAATAGAGCTAAATGTATAAAGTGAAGAGATGGTTTCACCGCAAAGCAGTGTATGACCCCACACAATGACCATAGTTCAGCTTGACTTTTAAAAAGTCATAGATCTAATCGTGTATATAAAAATATATCAATAAAATATTACAAAACGTCATTTTTGTTTTTGTTTACATATGCATACCTAATATAGAAATGATGCATTATTTTACACTACAGCGACAATCAGATTCTTAATTTCCTTTTCAATTAATTTTACATGTAAAAATTGTTGTCTACAAAAGAAATTTAAACAAATTTACAAAGCATAAAGTAAAAATAACAATTTTCTGAGAAATATATTATTCTGTCAGTGACACAGGCTACTGGAAAAAAAAAGCAATTTTCTGGTTAGTGAAAAAGCAAGGTTCGCACAGGTCCTTGAAATCCTGGACATTTCTTCAGGCATTTTCCAGAAAACAAAATGATTCAGTGACGCAAAGAAGAATGAGAATGGTCACAAAATAAACTTAAATAATTGGGTGGAGGAAATTCTTGCAAAATGCGAAAAAGAATAAGATGATGTGTCGAAGAACAAACAGTTAATCTGGAAAATCTACAGGAGTCAGTGGCTTGGAAAAGTTCAGGAAAACAGTTGCTGAAAAAGAGTACGAACCCTGGAAAAGTCTAGCCACCCCGGCAGTCAACTCCGGGTCTCCGGGGTCTGGGGCAAAAAGCGGGCCCCTTTACCTTTTTTGTCCTCCGTACCAGTCTCTCACTCTTTTTTAGTGCCTTACCGTGAGTTGCTTGCGGAGACTGCGGAGGAGGCTTGGGAAAAGTCAGAGTCATGGCAGGGGGGGGGGGGGGGGGGGGGGGGGGCATTGAACCATGATATTGAGTGCTCTAAAAGAGAGGCCAACAATTTTGGTTCAACTATCAGCAAAGTTGCAAAGAAGCCAATGCAATAAAAACTTTATTGAACAACCGTGTTCTGTCCGTACTGGAGAAATATTGTTCGCCTTCGGTTCGGTCCATAATCTAGTATGGATCTATGATGAAATAGCATCTCTGGAGGGGAAATAGCATCTCTTTTGTGGAGGGGAATGCCCCTGCACCCCATTAGATTGTTGCTGAATCCACTACTACTGGTACTTGTTCCGATCCCCTTTGCAGCCGTTAACGTTATTTACATTGTCACGCAATCCTCCTCTCCACCGACTCAGACTTGACTTCAGCTCAGGCTTCAGGTGTGACAAAGGGCGTTGACAGTACTCTGTTTTTCGCTATGATGTTGGATTTTTTTAGTTCCTGCTCTATTAACCTACTCCAGGTAAGAGTCGTTACGTGACAACCCAACTATTACGGCTGTGAAGAAATTTTTTGCCAAAAATATTAAATCTGCGACATCTTTTGAGGGAAGAGTCTCGTTTGTGATGATAGTTTATTAAATTCATTTGCGTTTGTTTTTACACAACCACAGCACAAGCTGGTATATTTAATTTTTTACTGTTTATAAAATGTAATAAAGGTTGTTTACTCGCGAAGCTAGGCCGGAGGCCGAGCGTGCGCAGGCGGGATCAAATCTCGTCTGGAGTTTACGGTCTTATTTATTTCTGATGATGGTGTGTGGCGGAAATGACGTCAAACGGCGCGCTCGTGCCCTAATGGTGTAAGGCAAGCCGCTATCCTTTAAATCTGATCTTCGGGACTGGGGTCAAGGGTTAGAATCCGCCTTTATCTCTTTTTTAAACTTTTTTTTTTGGCTTGAATCTTCCCGGGTCGATTTTCCTTTTTCTTTCTTTCTTTTTTTTCGGTTAAATAACACTGACTTCGACATAATCTGCCGTCAAAATGTAGACAAACAGGAACGCCTTCTCAAGAATTGCTCCAAGCTTGTGTTTATCAATCGAATTCATATGGGGAAGTTTTTACGTTGTTCAAGACGTATCTCCAACAACAGTTTCTCCGCATCGTGCGTCTTTGTTGGATGTTGGTGCCGGGAATTTGGGCCAAAAAAAACCTTGTCCTTCCCTCGTTGAACAGTCCAAAACAAGATCGTTTTTTGTATTTATTAGAACATATTTCATGCATTCTCATACGGCTGACATTGTCACACAATTCCTCACCCGAAATAGAATGTCACGTACAACTCGTAGTACTAAATAAATTCGTATAGAGAGCCTGGGCCGCCTGTGATCTCGCCTGAACAGGGAGGTTAAAATGCAGGGCGATGAAACGAGCAGGTCCGAGAGAAAATCTGTGATGCGGTAGACTGGGTTCCACTTCCACTCTGGTTCAGTTTTTTGTGAGGCAGCAGCCTTTTTCCACGCATTATTTTTGCTTTTCAGGGATGAAAGCAAGATTTCAAACAAGCGCTGTGTCACAGGGGACGGGAGCCCAGGAGAAATGGGGGCCGGAAGTCTACGGGATGTAAGAGAAATCGGAGGGCGGGAGGTGGCGGTAGGGCTTTCCACAAGTTGCTCGAAATTTCCCAACAAGTTGACGGAATTTCTCAAAAAGTTGCTCAAAAGTTGCTCAAAAACAGTCAAAAAGTTGCTTTTTGTAACGAAAGTTGCTCAAAAGTTGCTCAAAAAAAGAAAAATAATTTTTTTGCTGCTCTCTTCCTTTATTTGGTCTGATGCAAAAATATGCAAATTATACAACTGACAAAAGTTAGATTTCTAAGCATTTTTGCGCAATTTTGCGGCGTAACCAGCGTTGCTAAATAACTTTGTCCTCAATTAAAACCAAAAAAATGTATGTATGAGTAAAGACTACGCATCAATATTAATATTAATAAATTAATTGTCTACTAAAACATTGTGAAATATGGAAGCAAGGCGAATTTAAGCACTAACAGCTGCTCCGATTTCTAAGAATTGGTAGAAAACTAGAAATTGCTCAGAATGCAAAAAGTTGCTCGAAACGAAAAAGTTGCTCGAAATACGAGAAGTTGCCAAAAAGTTGCCGAGCAACTTGTGGAACGAGAAGTCTGAAAGAATCTATTTTTAGTATAAATTCTGCGTAGTTAGGCTCCAAGCATACCCTGGCTGCGCGCACTGCTCGGGTCATGACTCGCTAGTCTCTCGCGGGTTGAGCATGTTGAGTGTCCCGCGAAAAAAAGGAAAGGCGCGGTCAGGAGAACACTACGGTGGCTTCTAAGGGACATACATTTCTCCCACTTTTTTTTTCTTACTTGC
Source organism: Desmophyllum pertusum (assembly GCA_029204205.1). Classification (NCBI taxonomy): domain Eukaryota; kingdom Metazoa; phylum Cnidaria; class Anthozoa; order Scleractinia; family Caryophylliidae; genus Desmophyllum; species Desmophyllum pertusum. The sequence continues at coordinate 283,808 of MU825906.1, forward strand.
GACTTATTTGCGACTTACTTGCGACTTCCGACTTAGCTTGCGACTTAGCTTGCGACTTACTTGCGACTTGCGACTTAGCTTGCGACTTACTTGCGACTTGCGACTTAGCTTGCGACTTAGCTTGCGACTTACTTGCGACTTCCGACTTAGCTTGCGACTTAGCTTGCGACTTACTTGCGACTTGCGACTTAGCTTGCGACTTAGCTTGCGACTTCCGACTTAGCTTGCGACTTAGCTTGCGACTTACTTGCGACTTCCGACTTAGCTTGCGACTTAGCTTGCGACTTACTTGCGACTTCCGACTTAGCTTGCGACTTAGCTTGCGACTTACTTGCGACTTGCGACTTGCGACTTGCGACTTACGTAGAAGGCCACGTGGTCAGAAACAAGATGGATTCCAACGAGGAACCGCCGGCGGATGTGGACCAGGTATTTGTCTGTTTTGTTATTATTTACGTAAAAACAGCACACTTCTACGTAATAGACTTTCAATCTATTAACAGAAATTACATTTATTCTCTTTAGGTTTTCGTTGGAATCCATCTTGTTTCTGACCACGTGGCCTTCTACGTAAGTCGCAAGTCGCAAGCTAAGTCGGAAGTCGCAAGTAAGTCGCAAGCTAAGTCGCAAGCTAAGTCGCAAGCTAAGTCGCAAGTCGCAAGTAAGTCGCAAGCTAAGTCGGAAGTCGCAAGTAAGTCGCAAGCTAAGTCGCAAGCTAAGTCGTAAGTCGCAAGCTAAGTCGGAAGTCGCAAGTAAGTCGCAAATAAGTCGCAAGTAAGAAAAAAAGTGGGAGAAATGTATGTCCCTTAGAAGCCACCGTAATACGAACATGCATGTACGCATTGCGGACCTTTTATATCTAAGACAGGAAAAGAAAAGGCTCACGGGCAACCTCGTTCCCAGGGTCTCTCATCTTTTCTGAAAATTGGCGCCATTTCATTTCATTTCATTTCATTTGTATACTGTTATCGATCGCGACAATGGAATGGGATGATTTTCGCTTAAAAACAGCGCCTTAAAGGTAAGACGAGCTTTTCCGATGTGATAGGATGATTCAGTTATGTTTCAAACTAGTTTTTAGCCTATATAATGGATCAGTTTGCATGTTTTCATGCATCGAAGGAAATCGAACCGTTATTATTTGGCTTCGGCGCGCTTTTCGCTCTGACGAATTAAGAAAAACTTATGCTTGTGCACAACTTCAACTGTTTTGCCTAAAGCTTGCGAAAGATTACTTGATAATTTATTGAAAGTTTTAACCTGCTTAAAGCAGCTGAGCTAAACAGTAACGAAGGATTGACCGTACCGAAAAACATGTTTATTCGACATCAACATGATCAAGATCGATCGCGAATGGGACTCTGCTGAGTCGCAGGGTACATCAAAGTCAAACTTGAATTGATCCAAAAAGCAGTAGATTGCAGACATTTCAATCTTATTGTTTATTGTCCTACATTTATACATATAAACATTCAAGCTGTATATATATTTTTTTCATTGTGTACATGTATGTACAGTACATGCATGAAAGCTTGTAGCTTACCACAATCCCATAAGGACCATAAGCACCAATCGAACTCGATCAAACGATTGGTGTTCGATTGGGTTTGGCAATTGAACGTAATGAGTTTGAATATGTTCGCATGCCGAACCCAATCGAACGATTGGTGTTCAATTGAGTTTGATTACCAAACGTTCGATAATTTAGACGGGACCTGGTATTTGAAAAATAGCTTATGTACATTATTTGGTCTCTATAAAGCTTCTTGTACAAAATGCATATAATAAAATTATATTAATATTCAGTAAACTGTTATGAACTTTTAGAGAACAAAATTATGGCTGAATAAATTTGTGTCTCATGGTGGCTTTGTCAACACAACTACTAGTCCTCATACTGACCGTATTTCATTTAAAAATAATTATTTATTGATGTTGTTGTTTGTTGCAGTGTTTTGTCAGATGTGGCTGCACCAGTGTATGTAGCTGGGCATTTACAACATACATGTAAGTTGTACATGTACAAAAAAGAGTTCTGAATTGTGTGGCCTGAAAGACTACCTACCAACCGGCAACACACAAGGGCCCTGTTGGTTGGATTCCAAAATGACATCTTTATCGCACATCACTGGTATAGACAAGAAACTACTACAAGAAAAATTTGAGCTGGAGCCGTTACAGTTTGGCAGCAATGAGCAAGAGAATCGTGTATTCATGTCTCCCACTGTACTACTTGGAGACAGTGAGTTGAAACATGGGGGATTTTTGGGAATGGGTGCCAAGAAAGTTCTAAGCCGTTTGACAAAGGACATTTTAGAATCAGAAGACCATACACTGTTTCAAGTCCCTGAGTTAACGTGCCTGCATATGGGGTATGGAATGAAATCAGTCAACAAAGAGGGTAGGATGGCTATCAGCGAGAACGATGCCAAAACGTGGTTCAAGATACTGAATTTATCTGCATTTAAGCTAGAGGCTCGCGATCAGGCAAATGAAGATACTCATGGAAATGAAAGAACGGAGGCCATGGAAGTTGATTCTCAAACAAGCATGGACACTCAAACATATGACGACACAGTTTATCCATGTGATAGCGGACTTTTTATTCCTCAAAAGGGATCGCGTATTTTATGTATGTCCATATTGATCATTAACTCCATGAGAAGACATCAGAAAGGAATTACAACAGATTATTCAGATGGTGAGGTGGCTGGAGAAGAATCAGCAGTGGCTAGTGGAGAAGTAGGAAGGGAAGGGAAGATTGGAGCTAATAAGATGTCAGACTTTCTTTCATTTTGGACATTACCATACCTTCTAAACTATACTCAAACGAAGGTTGAAGAAATCACGAGGCATCACCAGGCTGCAAGAAAGGACCCACAGTCTCTTGTTAAGACTGTAAGGAAATCAACATTGGATATCATTACACAGGCCACCCAATCAAGACCTGAAGTTCTACCTGAACTACGCAAAGAGCTGGAGAAGCTTTTTACTGCAGAAAAACTGCAAGATGAGTACACTTTGTTGAAATGTGACGATGGTTCCCCAATTGTTCTTGTCCCTCTTCAATATGTGTACCATAAAGGAAAAGGTGACCCCTTGCGCATTGAGGACATTGGTCGCAAATGGGAGTCGGACCGTGGAGACGTCCTGTCAAGAGAACAATTCATAAGTGCATTTGTTAGGAAGAGGGATATTCAAATGGACTACTTTGAATGCATGAAGGATGCCAAATTGCGACAAGGTGTTGACTATGCCATCATTTACCCGGACAAATCAGCCTTTAAGTTGCTTTTAGATAAGGCAAGAGGTATTGATGCCAATGTAATGACTCAGTTAAAACATGTGAAGAGTCAAGGAAGGGGATTAATAAGCCCTTATCACGCAGTGCTGAAATTTGATGGGGAAAATTTAGTTGTATCATTCAGTTATATGCAAGGTAAGTAAACTAGTTACTTTATCTGTTTATTTAATTGATGATTGAGGCATAATGAGACAGAGACCAACAAGGTACATGTACCTTGTTGGTCTCTGTCTCATTATGTATACTTGAGGACATTGTGTATACTCTCACATGTATACTTGTAAATATTCTTCAAGCCACTATTCGCCAAGATTGAGGATAATATTATTGTTTTAGGACAATGTATACATGTATATCAACAAGCCTGCAAATAATTTTTTTCTATAAACCTGTCATATGTCAGGCCAGGGACAAGGTTTGACCTGACATGCAGCCAGTCTGGTCGGACAAAAAATTTTTCCCACTCTTAATTTAAAAATTTGAGAGAACAATCTGTTTCAGTATAATAAAACTACTGTATAAGTCTTTTAGATGCGTTTTGGATGATTCTGAGCAAAGAAAAAAAATTGTTTGGAAAAAAATAGTCCCCAAATGCAAATTTTTAGTCGCCAGGCTAGGTTGAATGAACAATCTTACCACAAACTCTAAATTAAAACATGTTGAGACTCTCCAGCCACTATAAGCTTTGTAAAACACGATCGCCACATTTCCAGAGACAAAATATATTGGCATACATGACATACGCAATAACGCAGGGCTCGCAATGCATTATATGGCGACTTAAACACGGCAGCCATTTTCAAGTTTTCTGAAGTCAAGAGATGATATCTTTACAGCAAAACAAAAAGATATATATGTTATTTGCCGGCCGGGAGGTCCATATTGAGAAAAACTGTGCCAGAGGTCTTGAGTACTACGGCCGAGGGCCGTACTCAAGACCGAGGGCACAGTTTTTCTCAATACGGACCGACCAAGGCCGGAAAATAACGTATTTATTATTTTCCTACTTGGTGGTTTGGTAATGCTAGAAATCTTGAAATATTGCCTGTTCCGAAGTTCAAAAAGAGACTGGGCACTAGTTTACCTATTGTTCAAATTACGTCATATTAAAAATTTAATCCCATCACCAGAAAGATTGCATAAAAATTAGTAAGTTCACCACGTTTGGTTATGTTACATTGCATAGTAACCAGGCTGTGAGCTGTCAAAGGTCGTCCAAATTCCATACAAACGTCTCTAATAATATTAAGAGATGGCGTCCCCCAAATCCATACAAAGTCTCTAATTTTTCTGATTTTTGAAAGCCTTCTACATTGTTGAAATCCAACGAAACAACCCCAAACTTGGTAAACCGACTAATTTTAATGTTATCTTTCTTGTGATGGGCTCATATTTTTAATTAAATCAAAATTTAAAAACTCGTCCCCAGTCTCCATTTGAACTTCGGAACGGGCAATTGTTTTGCAAAATCTGTTTTTCACGTGCGCGCGTATACCTTTAGCTGATCGCAAGGTCGCTATAAAACTACCAAAGAAATAAAACTTAATCCAAATAACAAGAAACTCAGACGATTAATTTTTACACCAGAATTACAGAAAGGTTGACGTGCAGAATAGACGATGAAGACTCAAACGGAATTTGACCGCTAAAAGCAAAAGAAATGAGAAGCTATTTCAAATTTAGCATAAAAACCATTCAAAGAAAGGCGCAACCGGCGAAATTTTAGAACAATCTTCCATATATATATATATACACTCTTGCGTAGTATCATGAAAGCATTTTCCAAGCAAAACTGTTTCCTCAGTTTTCTACAATTTCATTTCCATGTTAATCTAATTCTTGCCAATCGGTGGCCATTTACAATTTTCATTTTATGCGAAACCTTGACAAACTGTAAGCTTATTCATGCATTCAGTTTCAACGTACCGACACAACTGATTTATACGAGCTGAGAATTATTTTCTGGGCTACCGGTAATCACTAAGTTCTTTCTTGAATGAAAGTTAATGAAGGGCTGTTTCGTATAAAAGAGAATGAAAAGCAAATGACTAAAACTAAGGAATTGAGTCTGAACATGGATATTTGTAATTTAAACTGAATCGCAAGTCTAGAGAGCGTGAAAGTAATTTCCAAAACAACAACAAACTCAAATTCTGTCGGTTAAAATCAAATGAACACTCGCCTTTTTGAAGAAATGCAAGCTCTTTAATTCCACTGTGTAGTTCTCCATTCACTTGACAACGATAAGAGAGCAATATAATGTGAAAATTCAGTAAAAGCTTCTTCGCATCGACCTCCACACGTTGCTGAAATTAAAATGTTTTCGCTTGGGCAGCGCAGGCCTGGCGGCAAAGTCATTTGATATTTTGACTGTGGGCAAGATGGGAAAATCTTGCCCGCTCTCCAAACCAATCAGATTGCAGGATTCGATAGTTCCGCCCGCTCGCGCTCTCAGAAAAAAAATAAGGAGCAATATGACTGCACTGAAAGCCAAACAAGACAAGATAAATTGTTTTTGAACTTTAATCTTTGAATTTATAATCTAAATCGTAGTTAAATGAAGTCGCAAAGTGGCTACTAAAGCAGAATTTTTAGTCACCAATATAGCCGGCGATTCGCAGGAGAGTACGTTTGGCATTCTTGAGTGAAAAAATATTTTTTTCATATTTCACATCGTAACAGAAGAGCCCAGTCAGCGTGTCCGACCAGACTGAGCGTTTGCCAGTCAAAACCTCAAATTTACCGGACAAATGTCCGATGACCGGCGCTAATTTGCAGGCTTGTATCAATGAGGTGACATCCAGCCTAACCCACACAAAAGTAACATTCTTGGCCATTGTCCAATAAAATAATAATTTGTTAAAAATTTGTGTTTGCTCAAAGCATGACAATCTCTGTGCATGACTGATCAGTGAACTTGTGTCAGGGCATTTCAATTTATTCTTGTGTGTTGACTCTTGGATTATTGCTCTGAGTACTTACAGCTGTTCATTTAATCAATTTGCGATGAATAGCTGACAGATAATTGCTCCATAATGCTGTCCAAACTTTGAAACAAACTGTGTAGTTAGACAGTTTCGTTAAAGTCTTACTTCAAGTGGAAAATAATCAAGGTGCAAATAATTTAATGGGTTGCCAGAATTCAAATGTGTAATGTGTGGTTCCAGAATATATCCATACCTCCCCCACGGAAGGTTTTTTGGTTTGAACCCCCCCTCCCCCCAGGAATTTCCAGTTTAGCTTCATACTTTCCTTTAAAAAGTTTGGCTTTTGAGACCCCCCTCCCCCTCGGAATTTCCAATGACCTTCCTTGGGGTGGGTATGGATATTTTCTGTAACCGCACAATGCTGGATTGGGATTAAGACAAATTGAAGTTCTACTCAATGGAAATCTGCTCAAGAATAGCAGCCTGGCTAGTACTACACATAGCAATTTAGGGAATGGCAGTTGATGCAGGAGTGGGAATTATTTACAACAATTTTACACTATTATACCGACCAAATTTACTGAAGATTTACCAGTACTGAAAAAATATTATGGACGTACTAAAATGTATTACAGACTTTGACTATTCGCAGTCTGGATTGTATAATACTTGTATCGCGAGGCAGGGCATTGTTAAGGAAAAATAACCTGCCAGTATCTACATGTGTACGGAATTTTCTCTGAAATCAGAGAAAAAATATGGAGAAAGGTTTTTCAAATGAATTGAAGGCCACATGCAAACTGAAACACACTGAGCAAACTAACAGAAAAATGTCCTAAAAGTCAAATGCATGTAGGTCGGCCAATCCCCTCATCCCGTTCATTTATACAGTGGAACCTCGATATAACGATGTTCCCGGTATAACGATCAACATTTGACAGCCCGGCAAATGTTACAGTAAATGTATGAAGAAAATTCCCGACATAACGATACTCAATATAACGATATTCCCAATATAACGATGACAATCTGGCAGCCCAAACGTAAAATTTACCCCGATATAACGATAAAATCAATCATTGCGCGATATGAAAAGATATGACAATACTCCCAGGCAATACTTTTCCTTTATAATTTAGTTCCATCATTCTCTCATCTAAGAGAACACATCCCCATGCCCCATGATTGTTTTTTCAATCTATTTTAAGCTTCGCACCACGCTGTGAAAGTTATTCTAGTTCTCGTCCCCATGGTCGTGCGGCCAATGATCAGAGGACTGGATGTCATTGCGAAGGTTTTTCTCGCCGTCGTGTTGACGTCTATCTACTGAAATCGTAAATCCAATTAAGACGACAAATCTTAAGTTTCATTACGTCATTACAACTGACCAATCAGGTGTCTTCCTTAAAATAGCCGCGCAGTATGACCACGCGCTAAAATTAGATTGAACAAAATTATCATTGGAAGAGGCCCATGTATGGGGGATGTGTTCTCTTAAATCATCCTCTCTTGTTAGTTCTCATTGCATAAGGACTGTAACGTGTCTGTCAACAGCTTGTTACGATAGGGATTTATACAGTATGTGAAAAATCAATTATTAACAATACCCCGATGTAACAATATTTTTGGATCGTTATATCGGGAATTCGTTATTACGATTTTCCGATATAACGATCTAATTTGGTCGGTCCCTTGGCACATCGTTATATTGAGGTTCCACTGTACATGTAACTTTACTTACAAAACACACAGTACATCTACATTCTACATTCATGTATTATTTTCTAGGGACAGACAGGAGTTCAGTAGCAGCACTGTTCAGAGCTGTTGGAGCACATTATTGCAACCACTTCAGCATTGTATTTCTACCTGGCTCAGCTTTCAGCAAGCATGATGCTGATTGCAAGCTTGGTAACCTCTATCCTGTGCGAGTAGCTGAGGAGTTGTCCTTTAAAAGGAGAAAACTTCAGAAGACTGGCAAGGAGATAAGTTTCTACGAAGGGATTTCCAAGTTTGTAAATCATGATTTCCCATCGGCGTATCAACAATGGGTGCAAAATGTCCGTGATGACCATGATGTGAAAATGGCAAGGCAGCCGTTCAGCATTGAACCCACCTTTGACCCGAGCAAACATCTGAAAGTTGCTTTTGCTAAATCCCAACATCGTGTAAGTTTGACAAATGCTTGTCTCCAAAAGAAGGACGAAGTCAGAAAATCAAATTTGAGCAAGTTATCAGAGTATGAGATCCAGGCTGCCAATTTAAATGGGCTTCTGCTGTCACTGATTCACCAGTGTGGGCGTAAAGGCAACATTGGTGTCACCCTGGCCATAAACAACACTCTGCAACCTGGCGACCCACCTCCCTTGCTCAAGAAAGCAGTCGACAAGATTATTTTCTATTTTGTAATGGCTATTATAGATGCTGGACTTCGAGCAGGTAAGATATTAGGAGCATGCATTACATGTAGATTTTGGTGTCTGTGAAACCTGGAACACCCCAGAACACCCCTAAATTTTGAGTAACAGCCTGAAGTACATGTAGTTTCAGAGGCTTAATCCACGGGCAAATGCATCCATAAACCCAAAATGCTGTAAAATATATTTCAAGAACACATTAAATGTGTATAAATAAATAAATTTTATTACATACAGTGTACATGTATGTAATTTGAATGGATTTCAGTACGTTCACTGTAATTTCCAATAAAACAGTGCCAATTTTGCTGAACTAATCACAGGTAACTCGTTCATCTGATTATATCTGAGTTGCCTTAGTAGCTAGTATACAGCAAACATCAGATATCCAAAAAGTTATAATGTAAGAACAAATCCATTTTAGGGTTGTGCAGTCTTTTGTTACCCAATTTGTGCATATGTAGTGAGATTGTACGTATTATGTGAAGCACTTGGTCAATACTAGAGGTTAAATATACAGTACAAAATTTCAAATCATCGACCCCAAAAGTGGTCACAGTCGCTTACGAGAGGTTCCGAATATAGTAATTTGACTGGGGAAATTTTTGTTCTTTTGGAAAAGTGTTCACTTTATACAGGAGGTGGTCACACAGAGAGGTTCCTCTCAGTACTACTACTGTATATGAAAATGAAAATGTGCATTGTCTGATTGGTATTCACACCGTCATTATAAGCTCTTGTGCGTTATAAAATATTGTTTAAACTAGCCTACCGTAAAATTACGAAAATAAGCCCCGGGGCTTATATTTTTCAAAGGTCTTTTTTGAGGGGCTTATATTCGGAGAGGGGCTATATTCGGAGGGGGAAATTTGCATTTCAAAATTGGCTAGGCTTATAATTGGAGGGAAATTACTAGCGATATCATCTTGTTTACTACACTTAATGTTCACCTATTTATCATGATTAGTCATTTGGCATTGTAAGATATTGATTGTGGCCAGTCCATTACAGACAGCATCATGCATTGAATGCGAAAACTTAATTCACATGAAGCCACAGATGTGGACGGGTTTAATAGAGGGAATATAAAATGGTAGTCTGACTATTGGATTTTAATAGCTACAATAAATAAAATTGTTCATCTACATTTAGTACGTGAGTAGAACCTTTTGGTAAGGTGGCCAATGGCATAGTTTTCCTGTTGTAACAAGAACCCCTGAAGGGATTACAAGCGGCCGATTTCCCGGGGGGGGGGGCACTCCCTTATTTTTGCTATATAGGAACGTGCAGCTGGACAGGGTATGGTTTTTGAGCATTTTGGTCTGGAACAGGGTATACCAAAAGGCATTTTTGGGTATCAGGGTATCAGTTTCCCAGGAGTTGGCATGAAGATCGGTAATTGATACTCTGGCATAGGGTAGATGAAGTAGTCAGACGAAAAGAAACGCGTAGGAGTGTTAAAAAAGCTTTACAACTACAACTCGCAGTGCTGCTTAGTAGTTTAGCTTTTGGGTTAGAAAGAAAATCGTTAAGAATCGTCCTGAATAGGGTATCTTTTGTCAACATTTAGGGCCTGTTTACATGGAGGGAGGGTGACCCGGGAACCCGGGTCACCCTCCCTCCATGTAAACAGGCCCTTAGTCTGGAACAGGTTTCGCAAAATTAGGGTTGTTATAGCCCAGCGGCACACCCCCACCCAAATTTTTTGGGAGAACCCCCCGGGCCAATTTCACCTTGAGGGGAGAAAGAACAATGCACCCCTCCACCCCCTCGGTCAGTTTACTCTGAGGTTCTCCCGCCAAATCTAAGAGTCAACTTCGAACCTGCGTGACGAAAAACGTGACTGGGTGATGCAATATTTTGGCTAGCGTAAGTTTGAGCTTAGGTCAAGTTTACTGTGTAGAAAACTTTAGCTAATGTCAATTGCATCATAATCAACAAGGGCACAGATGTGTTTTCGCTCAACGTGAAAATAAATTGTGAATGACATATATGCTGTGGAATTGTGTAAGAAAAACTGTTATGTTTTTGGGACCGAGTTTTATCGTTCGTTTAATGAGGTAGGGCTAGCGACATGAAAAAAAAACGTCCATTTCTTGAAGCGGCTCGATGCCCATATAGGGCATCGGCCGCTTAATAAATTGAACAAAAAATGATTGATTAGTTAAAATACAACTCAAATACGTGGCAGTTGATAAAACAGTTGTTTTTATCAATGATTATTTTGATAGCTCACTTCCGATTCAAACAACAAAAGGGAACTTTGTGACAAGCTCAAGAAAGATCACAGACAGATAATCCTGTGTTTAAGTAGTCCATTTTCAAGATGACTTGGTCCACTACTACTGATTAAAGAGTAATCTTGATTTCTATGATTCAACAAAGTTTATGTCGTGTGTGGTGCTTTTTTGAATTCGTTTCCATCCATATGTAAAGACTGAGATCAGGAAGCTACCGTTATGTAAACATTTTCAATATTTTCCACAGGCAGTAGAGGATCAAAATTGGACTTTTTCGAGTTTCGATTTATATGCTTTATACGATGACCTTTGTAAGTCGATCTATTCGGCTTTATACGCGGTGTATTGCGTTACTACATTATTCGATCATTAAGTACCCGCTGGGACGACAAAGAGAAAACAATAACAAGATCGAATAACGCAGTAACGCAATTCGACTCCTCTGCTCCCTGTGTCATTTCAAGTCATCAAGTTTCATTTCTGCTGAAGTAAGAAAGACGACTTTTTGTTTGTTATCCAACTACATTCTGAAACTCTGCATCAGCACATACATGATCAGCTTCACAGATTAGTATTAAAAAGAATCACTGTTCTTATGCACATATTTTTGATTTCTCCACCGCAAGTATTTGAATTATTCATCTCTTGTAGGAAAAGACGATTAATAAGCTTATTCCTGACTTCATAGGTTAACTTTAAGATGCTCAGCTTCACAGATTAGTATTAAAAATAATCACTTTTCTTATGCACACATTTTTGATTTCTAGACAGAAAGTATTTGAATTATTCATCTCTTGTAGGAAGAGTGTGAATGTTAAAACCTTTCACGACAAACGATTAATAAGCTTATTCCAGACTTCATAGGTTAACTTTAAGATTACTGTGTAGAAACTGAAATATATTATATCTAAATGCCATCAACTAATGACAAATAGTCATTTGAAAACATACCTTAATTTATCTTAATACCACTAATCCAAGGACACTAATCACGTTTACAAAAACATATACCACAGGGTATCGTAACTGCGATCAGGAAGAGAAATCCCAATGCGGATTGCTTCATGCTCATAGCACAATACCTCTATTGCATCATCTTTACATGACCAGAGATTGCATCATGTCAACCGTGGGATCGAATAACGAGAAAAGGTCACACAACAAAATTTAGCACATTTTGCAACAACACTGCTGTTCGCTGCTGTGGGACATTTGTCTTTGCTTTTTCCAATGCGATTACTGTAATAAACTAAATACATCTACGCACTTACACGACACTACAGAAAGAATGTGGAAGAGAAATTCTCTACTGGCTAATTTTAGATCGAGATGCGATAACATCATGTCAACCGTGAAGAGGACTAAGGCTAGCGACATGAAAAAAAAGTGCATTTATTGAAGCGGCTCGATGCCCATGATGCATCGGCCGCTTAAAAACAAAATCGCATTCCACTTTCTAACTTTCCCTCTTAATTGCCTCCTTAGTTTTTCCTTCTGAACCTGATGAAGAAAACAGAGAGGAGATACATGTAGAAAGTGGGCCATCATCATCACGGTTAGAGAAGGAGGAGGAAGATGAAGACATGTCGGCATCATGGTCAGAGGAGGAGGAGGAGGAGGAGGAGGAAGAGGATGGAAACATGTTGCCATCATCATCAGAGGGAGAAGAGGATGAAGACATAGATTCTGGCATGGAACTGGATGCTGGGTCTGCTGCAAAACCCAGCTCTAGCATGACTCCACATGTAGCCAGCAATCTATTGTCCACGCATGAAGTACCAGTACTAGAAAGAGGTATACCTTGTTCATACAACTAAAACCAAATTAAGAATCAATCATGGATCTAATTGACAGGTTCAGGAATGTAGATACATTGTAGCATGTCTGCAATATTCTGTTTTGGCAACTGGAGCAATATGAAATACCATGTAGGTCTTGTTACCATGTTGTATTTACAATTTACTTGAAAATTAGTTGAAAGTCTGTAAGTAAAGAAGACACAGCACTTGCACAGTAAACATCAACTGAACACATTAATTTAACAACAAACTGACACACTACCGGTACCAATGCACTGGCTGCATGATATGCTACAATACACTCCCAACAGATTAGCCACTCACTACTGATTCATTGACTGACAGGCACTGCTGGAAAATATCCAATAATTTACCAACATGTGAGCCAAAAGCCTGGGAGTGGGAGGGGCACTCCCATATAAAAGTGATGGGGATTCATGACATAGTTTGGTACTGCTTAGGGTGTTAGTTATCCCGGTACCTTTCAGGGTACTGAAACCGGAAAAAGGTATGACAGAGAACAAAAATAATTATTTTGGGCAAAAATAATGTTTTGGGAAATTCCCCCACACCCCTGTTTGATGTTGGATTTTCCAAGTCAATTATGGGGCATGCTATACAACTACAACGGATGGGGATGGAAGCAAATTTTCCAACAGTTGTGTCCAAGATTGTAGTTTTGTCTTAGAATATAATATTGGTATCCCCAAGGGGTAAAACTGAATTCAAGCTACACCAACAAAATGAAATTCTTGTACTTTTAGGGAGATGTAGTGACCTTACAATGTAATGGTTAGTGCGTTGGACTCCGGATTGAGTGGTCAGGGTTTGAGCGCTGGCCAGGGTCAGTGTGTTATGTTCTTGGGCAAGACACTTAATTGACTCTCACAGTGCCTCTCTCCACCCAGGAGTGTAATTGGGTTCGGTACCTGAGCGACAAAATGCTGAGGGGTAACTTGCGATGGACTAGCATCCCATCCATGGGGAGTAGCAATACTCCTAGTCGGCTTCATGCTACGGAACCGGGATAAGCTCCGGAAGTGTGGGCCAGTTTGGCTCGAGTGCGGCTTTACCTATATTTCCAATGATCATCCCTGTCACTTTTATATGGGAGTCCCCTCCGGGGCTGAAAGGCTACTGATCGATGCATTCATTGGCTGACACAATTCTGGCACATCAAACAACACTCTATACTTTAACCCTTAATTTGTCTTAGGTCCACTCTGCCCCACAGATGATGAATTAGAAGGATTGGGTCGAGATATTGGTGAAGACTGGATGAAACTTGGTCGTCGCCTGAAAGTTGCAAATTCAGTGCTACAAGGAATACATCAAAGATACGAGCAACTATCTGAAAAAGGATACCAAATGTTAAAAATCTGGAAACAGGAAAAGGGTCGTACTGCAACTTATCAAGTTTTGAATGATGCTCTGAAACATGAATTTGTGCAGAGGCAAGTCTTGGCTGACAAATATTGTTAAACCTTTTGCACCCAAATACAAATGAACAATGTATATTGGGGTAGCTTCAGCATACACTGTATAGGTATTTGTACGACTACCATAGAATCCCAAAATTAAAGTAGCCGACTCCCCGTAAGTAACAAAAAAATCAGCTTTCCAAAAATAGCGACCACCTGAAAGTACACTGTAGCGACCTCCCTCCCCCCACAAAATGTGAAAAGCACTCCTAATTTTAAGTGAACAAGTTAAAATAGAAACCTTTTCTTTTAATGTATTTGTTATTAGCAATGTAATATTATTGATGATGGCAGTCATTTATCCAAGAATTAAAACCGTCAAAAACCATAATTTTTTTCTGTTAAAACCAAAAGGAACGTCACCCTTCACTTGCTACTTTTGGGATTCTACTGGTATTATTATAGAGATAAATGAGAAAGATAGTGTGAACGAGATTGCACTCTAATTAATTTTTAATGTAGATATTATTGTCTCCAAAAACGAGATATTCAATTGCTTGTGTACAGAGAACCTTTGTATTTTTAGAAGATTGTAAGGTGAAAAGCATTTTTTTTTTTAGTGATGGTTTTGAAACATATTTGTAAAGTTAGTTGGGATGGCTACGCTGAAGACGAGTCTCATTATTAATGTATTGAACCCATCATTTTAGAGACTATTCATAAACGTGCAATGGAATCTCTTGCGCCATACTCTGCAAAATGTTCTAAACTTTTAATAAGCAATTTCTGTTCATTCATAGTTAATGGAGGGAAATGGTTATGAAGCCCGGCAAACTTCAAAGGAGCAAACAAAGATGCCAAGATATATATTGGTCCATGACCGTGCACATCTTTTGTTTTGCGCTCATACACTGCATGAATTACGTAATCGCAACGTTTCTATTGGTTAGTTGCTTGAACACACGTAACCACCTATTGTATTTTGTCAGGTTTTGTGCACGGTCAACCCCCAAAATAGTGAACAAAAACATAGCAAAGAACTTTGCCGGGCTTCATAACCATTTCCCTCTATTAACTATGGTTCATTGTAATGCTTATAAAAAAAACCCTCCATTGTTGCTGCAATCTCGGCGGTTACTAAATTTCTCTTTGACTTGTGACAGTGAAAGCCAAGATCAAGTTTTTATTTTTTTTATTTTTAAATATTGCTTTATTCACTCAACACTTACAAAATAGAAAGGAAAAAAAGCAACAACAGCAAAATATAAATAAATAAACTTACATTACAGCACTAGCTTTGCTTTACGTTACGTTACGTTACACTACATTACATCGCTTTACATTACATTGTCTTGCGTGACTTACATTACTTACATAATTTTTGTTTATTTAACATACTTGTTTTATTTTATATTACATTGTTACATCGCACTTGATAAGTAGAGTCACTGATAAGGAATTTAACCTGACAAAATAAAATTACATATTAAGGAAAATGATAATAACAATAATAATAATTAACAAATAAAGAAGCCAAAACCATGTATTATTTACCTAATAGAAGATGGTTTTCTATGTTCTATAAGAAAATGATGCACGCTTGAGGTCTAGAAAAGCAGCTAGTGAATGCACGAGCCGCTTCGGCGAGTGCATTCAGCTGCTTTTCTAGACCTCAAAAGTGCATCATTTTCTTATAGGACATATGAAAACCATCTTCTATTTAGTTTAGAAAATAGCAGGAACTTGAAAGAAAAAACTTCGCCGTACGCTTGAGTAGACTGACACAAAACTTACAAAGTCGCGAAGGTAGCGTGAATTAAAAACTAATCTATAATCCTCGTTGTACGATATTTTAACATTTCTTGAATGAGTAAACACTTGTTTCAACGAAAATTTCCATATTATGGCCTCTCCTGAATTTTTTAGAAAGTTTCTTAGAGTTTGACAAATCTATTTTCAACTTTGCCGGTCGTAATTTTGTCCGCTTCTTTCCAAGATTTCTGCAGATTAACCATTGACATGACGTTCAAAAACAAAACAAATGTGCTGCTATTTCGCTTATATGTAAAACGATAGTGTTGTGGCGTCTTTTATGAATAAGAGAACAATTTTTTCTTACCTCTAAACGTTTTCTCAGGTCCAAGTTGTTTTGCGAAATCACTTTGATCGCTGTTGTTGATAAAATGCCGCCGGCCGGTTCAAGACCGTGCCACTCTCCGAGAGCGAAATTGTTTTCTTTCTGCATGATCCGTCGCCTTCGATGATACTGTTTCACTTCGTTTTCAATACAGGTAAAGCATTACTGGTCAAACTCGTAATATATTCAACTTAATTAGTCGGATAAAAGAGTCAAGAAAAGCGACAGGTTCAACTTTATAAACTGAGCAACGTGAGCGTGGTGAACATCCGGGACATGCGTGCTTTATAGTTTTTAGCCGTGCTTTATAAGAAAATAATGCACGGCTAGACTCTGCCGTTTATATGACAGCTATTTTCTAAACTGTCATAAAACACGACGGGAATTTGAGAACACGAGAGAAATTTAGAAAATACGAGCCGCAGGCGAGTGTTTTCTATATTTCTCGAGTGTTCTCAAATAACCGGAGTGTTTTATGACAGTATAATACATGGTTTTGGCTTCTTTATTTGCTTTAAAATATAGATTTAACGCGCGCGAAACGATAAAACACGGCTTTTCTATGTTTTATACTCTGTACCTGACGCCATAAAAGTGCTGATTCTCTATTTAGCTTTAAAAATCAGCTTAAAAAGTTTTATTTTTCTCGCTTATATAACGTTTTTCACCCAGACAACATACGAACTTACAAAATTGTCTGCCCCAAATGCCGCCGCATTAATCCCATGCAGGCGTGCTCTTGTTAGCATTGTAATGGGTTTTTTTTATATCATATATAACTTATTAGTGGTGGGTTGGGTTTGGGTTGGAATCTTACTGGGGCTGGGCTGGGTAGATAGGCCTAGCAAGGGACGTAATGTCCTATTGTCTATTTACCCGCCATTGGCGAATTGTGTAAATAAATAAATACT
Source organism: Desmophyllum pertusum (assembly GCA_029204205.1). Taxonomy (NCBI): domain Eukaryota; kingdom Metazoa; phylum Cnidaria; class Anthozoa; order Scleractinia; family Caryophylliidae; genus Desmophyllum; species Desmophyllum pertusum. The sequence goes on from MU825906.1 coordinate 300,964, forward strand.
CTGATAAAACATGGTTTTTAACCAATCAGAGCGCGCGCATTTTCCAGTATATGCTTTAATAAACAACAATAGCCAAGCACATCTTAATGAGGCTTAATATAATACATTATTATTGAAATAAGATTGTAATTAAACAAACGTTGTATAATCGAGGTCAGAAGCATCTTCACACAATTGTATACATGTACGTGAGCACGTCGCAAAGTAGTAATATGCAAATTTCGTCTAAAGTGTAATATGACACGCATGAACGCTTTTACTGTAACACGATGTGAAATTTGCGCGTGGACCGGAGATGCGAACCAAACGGTACAAACGTTTTTACAGGCTGAACGAAACGCTAATTTCGAACACTGAAATACTTCTAAATTTAATTTAAATTTCGTTCAAAAATATCATTGTAACGCTAGAAATTCAGTTTTATCTCTGGCCTGCGAGCAGACAACAGCAAATACGCGGAAAATGAAAAGTTGTCCCATTCATTGACAATTATAGCTAAGAGTGCCAATTTGCACTTCATAGATACGCCATACTTTCGCGATCAAAATTTTCCTTTCTGAAAATTCCTTATGATCCCAAACTGTTTTGAAATCTATCTTGCAGCTTCTTCTTTTAGTTACATTGCGTGAAAAAATAAATCAATTATATATGCGATGTACTTGTTATTAGTAACGTACTACAGATCTTTAGCGCATGCGTGAAAATTACATGTAAGCAGAAAGCTACCATAACATAGAGGGCAAAATTACTGAATGCTGATTGGCTGAGACAGAGGGCATTTTTCATTAATTTTGGTTTGCCCGGGGCAAAATTACTTGATCCTGATTGGTCGAGCGGCAAAATTCCTCGCTCCTAATTGGCTGAGCGCGCTGCACTCGGTTGGCTTCTTGACGGCGGGATTTTGAGCAGAATTTTCAAACACAGCGCTGACAGCGCTCGCTTGTACGTCGCTTCGGAGTTTGACTTCAGTTTCCCGAGTTATTTGATGAAAAGGAACGGAAACCGTGTGATAGCTTGAAACGAAATTCCGAAAGCTGAATCTCAGTGTTTTACTCGAAGCAACAGAAGATTATTTCAGTTGAAAACTAGAAAACTTGCATCAGCTAGACACTTGGCGAGTTTGCGACGAAATTCATTCATGGCTGCCAACCGTCTTCTTTGCTTCACCTCTGTTAAATACGGGCTTCATCACGTGCAACCCAGAGTATAAAAGATCACAGAGTTTGTTCAAAGAAAGAAGAAGGTCAAATTAAACCGGATAAATTACCTCTACAAGTTTGTTTGGACTCGTCGCTTGCTCACGGTTTTATCGATGTAGGATTGACATGTCAAACAGCTCGCAGCGGAAAGCCGGCTTCAAAACATGCAAACAGGTGAATAAAATTACGTTTTACTTGGCTTGATTGCAAGCTTGTTATTTTTTTATTTTCACGACTTACAATTTTCTCTTAATATTTACATAACAGTCAACGTTACCCTGTTCTGAACGTCAGGATTTGCTTGATCTTCCTGTGATTCTGTGTGATTTTTGGAAGGAATATCAGTTCGTTCCGCCGCGGCTGAATTTAGCTTCGCGGCGCTTTGAAGGTTTTCCGAAAATTTTGCCCTCTATGTCATAAACAAGTAATCGCATGTTTCCTCGTAAAATTAAGGATTAATATCACTTGTGTTTTCAGAAGTTGCAGAAATTGCCCTTGTCGCTGCGCGACTCGGGCAATTTCTGCAACTTCTGAAAACACGCGTGATATTAATCCTTAATTTTACTCGGCCCCATGCGATTACCTATACTTATGAGGGTAAAGCGTCGTCTGAAACAAATATATATTGCGCTAAATACAAGTAGTACTAATAACGCAGATAGATCACCCACGTTTTGCGTGGTGAGCACGCGCGACCCCCAAGATTTATTAATTCGTATTAATTAATTGATTATCAAAGTTTACGGCATAGTAAACTAGCGAACCAGCGACTTATCACTTATCGGCCCTACACATAACCATACCTGTAATCATATAACAATTATTATTATGAAACTACATAATTTTATTAAACTTTCTTGAGAATCTACAATAAGGTTCTAGCTTGGTCTACTACTGTAATGGCACACCTTGTGATGTGTCATGTTCCTTTGCTGTTACTTCATCACTTATTAGTAACGCTAAAAATGGTTAATGCGCATATATATCTTTCAACACTACTGATGGGCTCCTGTCAACACCTACTACTACGAGCGCGGTCACAAAGTTACTACGAAAAAAAAGTCCATTTCTTGAAGCGGCCGCCCCATGGGCGTCGGCCGCTTGAACAGTCTATTTCTTGAAGCGGCCGCCCATGGGCGTCGGCCGCTTAATAATAAAACAACTCTCCTTGTTTATATGTCACGTGTTAACATATGCCACGTGCAGATGTCACGTGCGTAGTGATTGGTTTGATACACTCGAAACACCAAAAACAGAATGGACCAATCATGAAAGACCTTGTAAGAGCTGCGTTCTATCGACACAGCGGCAAAATGAGTGCGCGTGCGCCAACCTACTCGCTCATTTCGACACAGCGGCAAAATGACTGCGCGTGCGCCAACCTGCTCGCTCATTTCCATACAAACATAATGGCGGCAATTCAAAATTCCCGGAATTTGTTTTCATTTCGCGTGGATAAGGCCGTCACGGAACAGATAAGGTTTTTACCTTGAAAACAATTCCGAGAGAGACTGTTCTTTCACATATCTTTTTTAGCAAACTAATTATCTTTCCCACAATAGTGAATTTATCGCTCGAAGTCGAGCGACTCGTAAGCGAAACACGAAAACATAGCTCAAAGAGTTCATGTTTCACTTACGATCGCTCGACTTCGAGCGATAAATTCACTATTGTGGGAAAGATAATTAGTTTGCTAAAAAAGATATGTGAAAGAAGAGTCTCTCTCGGAATTGTTTTCAAGGTAAAAACCTTATCTGTTCCGTGACGGCCTTATCCACGCGAAATGAAAACAAATTCCGGGAATTTTGAATTGCCGCCATTATGTTTGTATGGAAATGAGCGAGCAGGTTGGCGCACGCGCAGTCATTTTGCCGCTGTGTCGCTCATTTCCATACAAACATAATGGCGGCAATTCAAAATTCCCGGTATTTGTTTTCATTTCGCGTGGATAAGGCCGTCACGGAACAGATAAGGTGTTTACCTTGAAAACAATTCCGAGAGAGACTCTTCTTTCACATATCTTTTTTAGCAAACTAATTATCTTTGCAACAATAGTGAATTTTTCGCTCGAAGTCGAGCCATCGTAAGTGAAACACGAAAACATAGCTCAAAGAGTTCATAGTAGTCAATGGATGGATTACTAGGAATGCTCCCCCTCCGGATTAGCAATGCCACACATTATTACCACTGCTAGTTGACTGTAGCTCCAGATTGTTTCCATGGCAACCATTGTTACGGAATAATATGTTGTTTTCAAGACATAAATACTGAATACAACTCATTTTTTTCTAGTACTGTTTATGAACTGAAAGGGACTAAAACATGACATATAATGAAGAAGGATTACAAACACGATGTAATCGTTATTCTTTATTTCCTCCACCCTTTTGGCCATTCGTGTCCACAACATTATTTCCAACAATGCCTTTGCCTATCATACTTTCTCAGAGTACATTAGTCCTTGCAGTATGTCTGATTTTGGGAAACCATTTTGGAAAGACATGGTGTTTATGTCTGTAATGTTCTCCTACAATACAAGTTTTTTTCCCATCAAGATACAGCTTTCTCTTAAAAGTTTCCAGGAATTCTTACGCTATTTGAATAATATGTCATGCACTCTTTACTCAGCTCTGTTGATTAGTAAAAGTGCGGTTAAAGCACTGAATATGGAAAAAAATACCTAAATATGTCCACGGCCAATGTATGATGATACCAGTGTAAATACAGTCGAAGCTCTTTGAGCGGACAATCTTGTAAGCGGGCAGCTCTACTTACGGCCGCCTTGACAAAACCCCCGTTTGAACTCTAGCTCATACAAACTCAGGCTGTATTTACACATTCCCAGCTCCAGTTGTGGACACTTCTTCGAGGGTGTCCGTCAGTGTAACATACAATACCAATTAATAAATAATTTATTTTATGGCTTTGTGGCTTTATCGCTTACTGTAAAGGACCAAGATGAAAAGGCACGGGAGAGTTTGTCAAGGACCGACTAATATCTGTACGGGTGATTTCTGGAATCATTTCAAGAAATTCAACATCAAAGCCCTCAATCGATCAAACTGAGTAAAAGCAAACAAACACTGAAGGCAATCAACATTAGACGGTAGACTTCTTGTTGTATCAAAGAACCGTTCCAATATAGTCTCAATAATTCAAATATTCGACATGTGTTCTTTGCAAGAGATGCAGCGGATTGATCGGGAGCTCTTTCTAGAGCTCGTTGAATCCCCGATCAACCCTGCTTTCCTGAATATGACTGCACCGTTGACGGGAGGCTACGACCCACTGTTTTATCTTCGGATAAATGGAGAGGCCCTTTGGCAATTGCGTAACCTGCACAGCCATGACCAAGTGTTCAGTAACCTCCAGTACTCCGCTTTCGCTCCTCGAACTCGTTTAGCGACTATACGCTGAACTTCGTAAATACCCATAACAGTGGGCTTTACCTTCGGTCGGTATTTCGAGCTACAGCCACGATCGCAAACATCATTCAATAATGATGCGTAAAAGCCGGGTTGACGTCTCGCACGCTTCGACATGTTGTCTCGAAGTAGTTTTAAGCAACTGAATGGATTGAGAAAAAACTTAACCTTTTATATGCTCTAATCAATCAAAACGGATCCAAATTTGAATAATTATCTAAACAAAAATGTTTCGTCAGGCGTGAGCCGGCGCTTGTGTTGTTTTTTAGTTTTTTTTTTCTTGCTTGTTCGGACTTCAAAGAGAACTATATCGAATTTATTTCACTTTCCACTTTGTCCTGCAAAATCTACATTATGTTTTGAAAAATCAGTGATATACTATAGATGTGACTGCGTTAACCGGTCGAGTAAAATAACGCGAGTGAGTGAAGTAAAGTGAGTGACCCGCGCGTCGCGCTGGCTCTAAGTTCCGGCTCTCAGATCGTGAGCCGCGCATCGCGCTCGCATCAGACCATGCAATTTTTCGCGCTCCTTATTCTTTTAACTGAGTTCGCGCGAAAACCATTTTAACATGTTTAAGACGAAGAGTAAATGAAAACGCCGAAAAATTCACCTGATGGCAGATAAGCTCGCTATTTGAACACCGCTTTTAAAAGCGCTTGTTCTTTTATCGAGTCAAATAAAAATATCGCTGCACACGAATTTGTTGACAAAACGCTTTGTAAAGAGCGCGGCCCGCCTTTAATTAGAGCGCTATTGTTAACTTTATCACACCTTGGGATTTACTTTACGCATCCAACCGTTTGATTGACAGCAGCTGAAATCCGCAAAGAGACTCAAGTATTCCCAAAGCTAAGCCTGTTGACCAATCACAGCTGACTAGTTCTGAATATGCAAATTATTATGCCGCGCGTTGAAAAACTGGGCGCTGTAAGTACATGTCGCGAAAGACAATAGAATTGTGCGCAATCGGCGGCGGGCGCGACATAAATCTACAGAAAGTACAGTCAAACGAACATGCATCAGTTCCTCTTGCATTAGACAACATGGATGGATCTCTGAGGAAACCAAACAATAGTATTATATACTGAAGGAACTAGAAATAATGCCGGGATTGGTGATCGCGATCAAACAGCTTACATTGTTGGCCTCCTGGCAGAAATTCCGATTTGCTCAAGGGAAAGATTAAAACATTGAGAGAGCTAACAGACACAATTGCAGCAACAACTATTATGGCTAAATTCCATATTTCGCCTACCGTGTCCATGTTGTTCCAGACAGATATGATTTGGACTTCAGATTCAATTCTGGAAAAAGATCCAAAAGATCTCATGAAAATAGTAGAAATCCAGGTTCAAAGCAGAGAAACAAAGTTGCCTGCCAGTCCGAAACGTTACTGACCTGTCAATTCAAGTGTAAAAAATAAATCCAATCTTTTGTCATTTTTACTTTTTGATTGGTATGCCAGCGCAAGGATGGACAAACGTTAAATTTAGCAACACGCTGTACGGAGATGACATAGCATTCTCAATTCTGCATTTCAGACCGCGAGGATGCAGAAGGTTGTTGACCAGACCGTAGCTAGACACCAAGAATGCCTCAAAGAGGATTGTCATCTTCTCCCCAGACACAACAGTTCTTTGTTGGCGTCACTTTATACACCATTCACAAGCTTTGGTTCCATACAGGAATGGGAAGAAACAGAGATTCATTCCAGTGTACGATGCTGTTAAAAAGTGGCTGCATATGCCGCAATATGTTATCTATCATTCATGTTTTGACTGGCTTTGATTCCACAAAGCCTCTATGGCATTGGAAAGAAATGAAATATAAAGATGACCTACCCCTTGATGGGCTGAAGAACCTCGGTACATACTGCACAGCTATCAGTCATGTTCAAATTCATTGGACGTTTAATTTATATGGAAAAGTCACTTGGAATTTTGACCATGGCTTAATATATAAGCTTTTTGCAAAAAAACACTTGAACAGCAGCAAGCTTCTGCCCTGGAAGACAGTGCGGTAGTATCATGTCAAAAGAGCTGACTAATACCAGTGTTTTCGTATCTGGAAACATGCCTCAGCTAGGATAGAAATTAACATATCACTGACATCGACGGATGTTAAGGATATAAGATGGGGAATCTTAATTGTTCCAAAACTGATGGTAAAAGATCCAGCTCCAGAAAGCCTCCTGGAATTAGTTGATTAGTTGTATGCAAATGTAAGAAAGGGTGAAATGCAAGATGCAGCTGTGTCAGTTGAACTTTGATATGCAATGGTATCGTAGCAAAGTAAGCCTTTCTTTTTTATGTAGATTCACGTCAATATATAACCGATGTGCGGGTTTTATGATGGCAGACAAAACATGTACAGGTAACCAAAGTTGTCATGAACTCATTTTATAACATTTTGTATTTTGGATGAAAAATGTCATATCTTCAAACCAAATTGTAATATGTATCTCAGGAATTCTTCATTAAAGGTATGTTGTAAAAATAAAGGAAAAGGTGACATTTTTTTGTTAAAAGGCGTTCTAAGGTTGTAGTTAAGATATCCGAAATAAAAAACAGTCAGCCATATTGGATTCTTGACTACAATAGCATGATGTCATTGGTCACATGTGTACATATATGTACACACCAACATGTTTTTCTTTGTTCTTATATCAAAATGTCAAGACATATAACATACTTTGTCTAATAACATGAAATTAAACTATTTCACTCCTGGTCCCAGAATGTTGTCAAGATACTACATTATTTAATTATATTCAGACCGGGATTTTTTGGTCTTTTGCAGCCGAAGGGAGAAAGCTACGGTAATAAAACTTGGAGGGTATATAGTACGTCCAAAATAGTTTCCTTTGAGGTTGAGGTATCTAACATGAAATGTTACCTTTAGCACAGACGTTTTTGAGCCACGGACAGCAACTGGAAGGCAAATGTTCCTGTTCAACGCACTTTCACTCCCACCAGCAATGAGTTGGAGCCCTCGTTTTAGCATTTACAAGTTCATTTTATGGACAAAACGTTGATAATACGTGCCAAAGAAGAGAACATTAGACTTTTGGTTGCCATCCGTGGCTCAAAAACAACGTCTGTGCTTCAGCTGCCAAAATTAAAGACGCCATATGACGTGGGAATTACAACGTAATTTCCTAACAGCCAGAATCATCTTGTTCTTGATTTTTTTTCCATTACGTCAGAAAACCACCAAAAATGATTCAGCAGTAATCAAAACCTACAAAATCATGATAAAATGAACTAAAATGCAAAAGTTAAAACAAAAAAGTTAATAAATTGTCATTAAAAGCAGCAAAATTCCAAATTTTGGAAAACGTGTCTGTCAAAATAGGGTTGCTATGGAAACATCAAGTTCCGTGGACAATAACGTTATATACCAAATTGTTGCTAGATGAATTTTATACAAAGTCCGAAAGATTGGCGGCTTTTCCTTAAATATTTTAAAAGTTATAAACATTTATAGTCCGTGGGAACGGATTCCGCCCTGTCTAAATACGGTTAAGAGACACGGGGGGTGGAGTTTTTTTAGGTGCTCTCAGTTGCCATGGCCCACCTGGCCAGCTCCACTGCCACCCCAGATTTATCCTCCCAGGTCTAAGGAACAAGGCTGGGTATGTCAAAATTTGTTAGCTCGTCGAGTAAACGGAACCAGTTTTTAACCCCCTTCCTCAGCATGGGCACCCGGACTATATATTGTAGTCCAGTGCGATGATGGTGTTAATGTTGAAGATAAAGACGTTCGCGAGCAGGAGCTTAAAAAAGGAATGGAAATACAAGTGACAGTTCCAAGCAAGATCGCGACGAAGCCAGCCATTTTCAATGGGGTGATTTTGGGATCATTTGGTGAGTACAGTAGCATTTCTTATGCATTCACAAGAAAATCTCCGAGTGCTTCAATTAAAGTTACACATATCCATATTTTTCGTCCAACACTATAGCCTCGATCGATAGGCCGTTCAGTTTAATTTCCTGATCTTTCCTAGCTTGGGGAATTAAAAAGCTGAATCGTTTCTCTCGCTTGTTTGTATGTTAAATACACTGTAATATTTGTTTAAATGAGTAATACTTAAATGTTTTGTGCGTTAATTTTTATTTTGTTGAATTTCTAGTGTGCTAGAATTCAAGCGTGCCGCCGTCAGGTGCGTGTCCTGGGGAAATTTCCCCGGGAAATTTACAAACAAAATGTAGTAAGCTAATCGAAAACTTAGGCCCAGTTATACGTCGAATTTAATTCAGACGAATTTAATTTACATCAAATCCGTCCATAAGTCGACATAAATTGCCGTCTGATGAAGACGTCGAATTTTACCTGATTTTACCCGTGTCCTTCTGACGTGTGCGGTTCCCAAAACAACATCGAGGAATTGATTACATGTATATTTGGTTTGTTTCAATTCCTCTGAAGGGAAACTCACACACTAACTTCCAAATCTATTTTTTATTTATTTATTTTTTTGATATTCCATGATCCAACTAGTCGTCCGAGAAGCGCACAGTTGATCGACAGTCGACCGCGCATTATCCGGGCTGTGTTCTAGCCATTCTCGTTCAAAATAAGAGAAAAAAGAGAGCAAGAACGGCAAAAAAAATAAAAGGAAAAGAAAAGCCTAAAGTCAGGTGTGTTTTTCAAACCCCAAAAATGTCGAAATTTTTATTTCTGCGCATGCCCAAGGAAAATATTGAATTCGTTGCTTCTACGTAGAAGGGGATGTTAGTTGCCGTGTTTTAAACTAAGTTTTAGACAGTTTGACATTAAACTGTTGAGATAATGGCCAGAAATAGGCATCTGGGATGTTGGATTGCCGTTTTTGGAAAAAGCCCGGGTGTCAATGGGTTAAGCTGTTTCCAATCCAGGTCAGGGAAAAGTCAGGGAGTTTTAGAGAAGTCTGTATATCCTTGGTCAGGAAAAATTGAAATTAATTTTGACAGCATGGATATTGATCATGATTTGTTACTAGAAGAAAAATTGCATGTGATCTGTGCCTAAGTGGTGGTTGGAGGCTGTTATTATATCTGATTTCTACATTTAAGCTTATTTGGTCAGGGAAATTTAAGTTTTATCTCGATTAGGGAAAAGTCAGGATATACAAAAACTTAATTTATCTCTAGCAACCATGCATGCGACTGGTGGTGGAGACAGTAGTAGTAAATCTTTATTTAAGCAGGGTGGCCCATTCAGCTCTGAATAGTGAATAGACCGAGGGCTGATATTCTACCAGTACAGTCCCGAGCAAGCTTGGTTAATAAGAGATTTGTTACACGACTTTGTGCTTTAAATAGCTGTGGAAATTTATAAACCATAACAATGCAAGGAACCTTACCCGGACAAGCAATAAAGCATTCTGATTGGCTGATTTTAGTTATCAACCCTCTCAACTGTCTTAGGGGGTGATTGCATGGCGAATTCCAGCCCGGGCTGACATTTCAGCCCGGCTTCCGAAACAAATCCCCTTGAAATGAAGTTAGCGATTACATGGACATTAGGTTTCATCCCGGGCTGAATTCCAGCCCGGTTTGAGAAACCGGTTTAGGTTTAGTGTTTATTTGAGCCCAACCTCATGAAGCTGATTCTCATTGATCAATAACACTGTACTAATATTATTTTAACAGGTTTCATGTGGTGCTCAGTTAAATTTCAGGGAGATTCAGGTTGATTCGGAGAGATTCTGGGAGATTTGGGGAGATTCGGATTGATTCGGGGAGATTCGGGTTGATTCGGGGAGATTCGGGTTGATTCAGGGAGATTCGGGTTGATTTGGGGAGATTCGGGTTGATTCTGGGAGATTTGGGTTGATTCGGGGAGATTCTGTAAGATTCGGGTTGATTCGGGGAGATTTGGATTGATTCGGGGAGATTCGGATTGATTCGGGGAGATTCGGGAAGATTCGGGTTGATTCGGAGAGATTCGGGGAGATTCGGATTGATTCGGGTTGATTCTAGGAGATTCGGGTTGATTCTGGGAGATTCGGGATGATTCTGGGAGATTCGGGTTGATTCTGGGAGATTCGGGTTGATTCGGGGAGATTCGGATTGATTCAGGGAGATTCGGGTTGATTCAGGGAGATTCAGGTTGATTCTGGGAGATTCTGGGAGATTTGGGTTGATTCGATTCGGGGAGATTCGGGTTGATTCGGTTTGATTCGGGTTGATTCGGGGAGACCCACCCACCTCCTTAGTTGGGGTTTCCTTATATCTCTTTCTTTTCTGTCACTTCCTTCATTGTGGTATTTTCAATGTAATGCAACATCACCAGGGTGCAAATTTAACATTCTCTTGTGGCTGCAGGGTTTTTTTGATGGATTTTTTCGCTTCAAGTGGTAAGCACTCCGAAAATCACTGTTTGGCCTTATCCTTAATTTTCTGGATCATGTGTACAATAGGCGGTGTTGATCGACCTATCGATCAACATGTCGATTGATATGTTGGTCGACTATCGGTTGACTATCGGCTGATTGTCGGCCGATAGTCAGTCAAGTGTCGGCCGCCTATCGGTCGAGACTTGACTGATACTTTTCCACGGAGTATCGGTCGACCTTTCGGTCGAGACTTGCACCGATATAACCACAGGCCGCCCAAGCTAAAGATAAGAGAACACCGTCACGGTATAAGCGGTATTCTGTTACAAAGATTTGATTTATAAGGGTTTGTATGGGAACGCAACGGTTATGTATATAGAGGTTATTCAGCGGAAAGTTGTGTAATACGGCTGGGTATTTTTACGAGTCATTTTTTTCGTGCCTTTACGCGAGAAAAAAAAACTGACGAGTAAAAATGCCCAGCCGTATTACACAACTCTCCGCTGAATAAATTGTTTATTATACGACATAATTCTTTCCTAAAATATAGGCTTTCAACAGTGTTTTCCGTAGCGCGCGGTCAGGGGGACTAAGACCCGTTGAATACGGTGTCATGTTTGCACTCGTCTTTGTGCGTATTCGCACTCTAAAATGCTATGTCGTATAATAAATATAGGTTATTGGCCGGCCGGGAAGTCCGTATTGAGAAAAACTGTGCCCGAGACCGTTAGGCCGAGGGCCGTACTCAAGACCAAGGGCACAGTTTTTCTCAATACGGACCGACCTAGGCCGGCAAATAACCTTTTTATTTTTTTCGTACTTCGTTTGAATTTGATAAAGAAATATTGAAATCTGAGGCTTGTTTTGCAAAATCTGTTTTTCACGCGCGCTAGTACATGTAGCTCAGAAGACTACCGAAGAAATAGCCCAAGTAACAAGAAACTCAAGCTCCATTTACACGACATTCATTTTGGGTCCGGCACTCCTAAATTTTGGCACGCGGGCCGATAGTTTAGGGCACGGCCCGCTTGATTTTTGCCGTGTAAATGCAAAAATTTTGGCACGCGTGCCCAAAAATTTAGGCGGGCCGAGACCACCTCAGGAGGTAGTCTCGGCCCGCCTAAAAAGAGGCCCGCGTGCCAAAAAGAGATGCATTCTCGTTCCCAGAGCCTTCGGCGACACGGAAAAAAAACTAGGGGCGCCAAAAATTCAATCACACATGCGCAAACGGTGTGTCCTGACGAGATTTGTCTTCATGCCGTAAAAGCTTGGCCTAAAGAGGAATATAAATGGCCTGAAAGATAGAGTAATCAGTCGGATTTCCACTCGTTTGAAGTTATAGATTTTATTATAAGGCTTACTAGTAATACGTGACTCGCAGGTCCTCGCGAAGCTTTTGTTGCCTAGTAACGGGCACGCGATTTGATCTGCAAGCTAAGGTTTCCAAGAATCGCTGCAAGGTTTCTGAGAATCGCCGGACGAACGCCGTGTTTTTGCTATGCCACCGGATTTTGGTTTCGATTGGAGTTCGCTCGTCTCCCGATATCTGTAATAAATTGTAGCGCTCTTGTACTGTTTTCCCCACTTTTCCATCCGAATGATCTGAAACCACCTCGCTTTTGTAGGTAAAATCTTCTTCGCAATATCGGATCGGCGAATTATTTTCAGACACAAGTCTTCACGTCTACAATGAAAACTAAGCCATATGTTGATCGATCGTACTTTGAGAAATTCCTGAGTCGTCTTTCCATTTCCTGTTGTTGATAACGGATTTAATAAAGCCGGTTTTTTTTTTTCACAAATGACCCGTACTATTTTTATATAACTTAAATTCGTTCAATAAACAAACTTGGAGTAAAAATTGTTATTCTTCAGCAGCCGTTCCTGTTTCTACATTTACGTGTACAAAGATTACGTCGAAGTCAATGTTATTAAGCAAAGAAAAGGGGGTTAAAAAAAAGAACGGCCTGGATTCGAACCGAAAAAAAAAAAAGAAGGACCATGTAGGATTTGAACTCGCGCCCTCAATCCGAAGATCAGATTTAAAATAGGCCACACGAGCGCGCCGTGTGACGTCATTTCTGTCAACCACAATTTCACAAACATGATCGTAAAGTCCAGATGAGATTTGATCCCGCGTAAGCCGGTTTCGGAATGTCGTTTTTACATTATAATTGTGCTTTTTGTGCAGTTTAATGGTTTATTTTTTAAAGCTAAGAAAAATGTATCTTTTCGGATACGTTAGCTGAACTTTCAAACTTCAGAAAATTTTAGTGATTGAAATCTTATTACCCGAATTTATGAGCTGATTTTGCCTTTCCGAAAATCTTAGCTGACCTGTTTTTGTGCCCAAAACGACATTTTTACCTCTCCGAAAACAAAAGGCATTAATTTTCCCATATTACGAAAGTTCGAGATGACATTTCCCTAACCGAAAATCTTAGGCGATTATAGGCCTTCCGAACAGATATTCCACCGAAACGATCCGTTGGGTGCCCCTGGTAAGCTCTTGACGGACAGCATTATAAACCTCGCTACGCGAGGAATAACAACAACGGGTAGTAAAACTTGTTTCTTATAGCGAGTACTGATTTTAACCGACGTGATTTACCTATGCCGTTTTCCATTTTGGACACTAACTACGGCTTTGTTCGACCCTTGTAATTTGCTTCATGTAAATTACTATTCGAAGAATAGTCATTCATAGCAGTAGCATTTATTTTAGAGGTAATGTACATGTATCAGTACATGCATGTTGATAAATTCACATCATGCGCCATGTTTAATTTTGACTGACCCCTCGGTATTTCAGTATCTGTTCCGTAAAATGCGGTTTTTAGTATTGTAATGTCGTTGTCTGCTTATATGGCTTACAGTTGTTTTCACATAACTTTACCGCGCGATGTTGCGAAGTTCGTTGGGAAATTGGGTACTAGGCCACGAACTAGCCAGACCAAAGTTCGTAAATTCGAAGTTGAGATACGAAGTACAAGTACGGGAAACACAGCAATATTCTCTGAGCTGGAAAGTTTTATTCAAGTTTTGTCGTAAAATGGATAAAACTGATGCAACCAGTCTTGAACAGGAAACGTTGATACAGTCGGCAATAGTTTCACGAGCGAACCTCCAAGTATTGGATTTTACATCCAACGCGCCAGCCGCCCGGGCAGCCGGAGCACCATGAAATTGAAGCTTCTCGCATCAATTTGAACACAAAATTATACATATCCTTTTAATGTAGCGTAAACTTTTATGCTGTTTTCATTGCGTTCGCTTGTGCTTATCTAATTGATCGCGCGCGGTGTTGTTATACGTAAAATAATAAACAGACTATATAAAAACAGTGGTATTTTGAATTAGCTGGTTGCTGTCAATTTGTAGGAATGAAAGTTTGGTCAAACACCTCACTTATAATATATGTATTCGTACTTGACTTATGTTCGAGGCAATTCAATGTCACCGTTTGCGGTTTCGAGTTGAATTAGGTACAAAAAATTAATTTCCTTCAACTGGACACATTTTCAATAGAACTTTTGTCTACTGTTTAAAGAAGGTGTTATGTTATTTGTATTTTAGAGATATTTCTCGTCAGTAAAGGAATACAGTCATACTAGCCTGCGAATACAGCCACCTTCCTGTTTGTACATGTACAACGAGACGGCCGGTGCTTCTAGTTTCGATTCTTTAAGTTTCGATTCTTGTTGACTTTGTCATGCATCCTGCCTGAACAATTTTTTCACCCTTCTTGAAATTGATTAATTGAGATTTTCTTTCCAGTGGTATCAGAGTAGACTTCGGTTTCTCAAAATTAAAGGAAAGAACTTCATTTATTAATACATTGTGGTGTACTGTAGTTGCAAATATCGATTTATCACCAGCAAAATACATTACAAATACTGAGTTACTGTGTTTCTTGCATTTCCCTACCGTAAATACAAACGCACATGATTATCATTAGGTTCAATGCATAGTAGACAAGCATTTTCGTATTTACATGTGTTCCACAAATATTTTTTACGGTGTTCAAATTCATACCAGTTTGACAGCTCGTCGCATCGCAGCGCATCGTAATTGAAATCTTTCACTGAAACATTTCGTGACGAAATATTGCCTGACAAGACTAGGCAGTTTAATATAGCCAACTTTTTTTCTGATAAATCTCGACTAAAACTATTGAGCTCAGAGAATATTACTGTGTTTCCCGTACTTATACTTCGTATCTCAACTTCGAATTTACGAACTTTGGTCAGAGCGAAATTGCGAACTACGTTCTGAAGTTCCCAATTTGATTGTGTAATTCGCAACGTAATTGGCTAGTTCGTAGCCTAGTACCCAATTTCCCAACGAACTTCGCAACATCGCGCGGTAAAGTTATGTGAAAACAACTGTAATTATAAGATCTTCTTTGGGTCCGCTGTGTTATTTGATAAAGGTATAATACACTGTTTTATCAAGAATTCGTTTTTGAACGCTCATTTTTCTTGTTCAGTATTTGCACCCAGAAGCAAATGTCCCTCGTACCACACTGAGCTCTCCGACTTGAATGCCACGGTACAAATGATGACATGCCTCTTGTTTCGTCCCTCATTTCTGTCAGGCCTTTTCATTTTTTCAAGGCATCACCAAGCCATAAAATTGCTTTAGGCAATCGACATTGAGTACCTGACATTTTGATTTTGAACGAATCCGCTAAAAAATATGTGAGCCGCTGTTAAATAATCTCGGGGACTCACAAATTTAAGAGTGCCGTTCTTATTTTTGGGGTGCCGCTCAGAAATGAACATTGAAAAAAATCGAACATATTTTGTCGTGTAAATGAAGCGGGCCGTGCCCTAAACTATCGGCCCGCGTGCTAAAATTTAGGAGTGCCGGACCCAAAATGAATGTCGTGTAAATGGGGCTTGCAGACGATTAATTTTTACACCACAAATATGTAATTACAGAAATGGAGACTAGAGCGGCATTTCATCACAAAAGCAGCTGAAACGAGCTATTTCCATTTTCACAAAAACCATTCAAAGCCGCCGTCAAATTCTACGACAATCTTCAGCAATCTTCCATACTCTTTCCGTAAACAAATATCATGAAAAGCATTTTTCGAGCAAAACTGTTCCCAGTTTCATTTTATGCGAAACCTTAACAAACTTCGCCTGCATTAGCTCTTTCAAAGCCGACGGCATAAAATTGATACGTGCCGAGAATTATAAACGGGAATACCGGTTGCCACAAAGTTATTTCTTGAATGAAAATTAACGGAAGGTTTGTTTAGGAAAACAGAGAAACGAAAAGCAAACAATTAAAACGAAGGAATTGAGTCTAAACACGGTGAATTGTAATTTAAAACCCGCAAGTTTAAACGTGAAACTGATTTCCAAAAACGAACAACAAACTTGACTAAACTAAATTCTGTCGGTTAAAATCAAATGACTACTCGCCTTTTTGAAGAAATGCAAGTTCTTTAATTCCACTGCGTAGTTCTCCATTCACTTGACAACGATAAGAGAGCAAAATAATGCGAGATTTTAAAAACTTATTTTTACCCTCCGGTAGTGTGGTTAATTCAAAGGTATCATTCTCTTCAAGTGACTCGATTTCTTCTTTCATTGCCTGTTTTCACTTTACAGTTTGAGGTGAGTTCATGGCCTCGGTATAAGTCTGTGGTATTTCCCTAACCCTATAGCAGTAATCAATACTGGTAGAGGTTGAATCGTCAGCCTCGTTTTGGTCAGTAATGAAATCCTCTAGGTATTTGGGGGTTTTCCTTTCCCTTTGGGGGTACCTTTTTGTCTGGCCGTGATTATCTCTAACCTGTTCCTCACTCTCCTGATTTGTTTCACTTCTCTCATCTTGGTAATTGTTTTCATTACCTATTGAATTTTCTGTGCTGGCTTGGTTTTGGCTCAATCCATTTGTTTCAGCCTCAGTTTCAGGTTTTCTATAGAGGCCTAAGTCCTCCATTGGTATGTCAGTCTGGGTTTGTTGTTCTGCACTATCCTTTCTTATCACTTTGATAAGTCTGTGTTTCATGACTTTGCCACTATCTGGGTGATAAACCAGATATGCAGGGCTGTTCTTATCATATCCTACAAACACTCCCTTTGTGCACTTTGAGTCCAGCTTCTTTCGATTATGTTGGTATGTGTGACATTCTAATCCGAACACCAACATTTTGGAGAGATCTGGTTTTTGACCAGTTAACATGAAAAAAGGCGTGTTCTCTAACCTATTATTATAGCACCTATTGCGAATGTGGGCAGCAGTCTGAATGGCATATGGCCATGTAGCTTTGGGTAACTCGGTTTCAATTAACAGACATCTACCCATCTCAAACAGGGTCCTCCAGTGCCTTTCGGCTGTGCCGTTCTGATGAGGGGAGTAAGGGCAGGATGTTTCATGTTTTATGCCTCTCTCTCTAAGGAGAGTCTGAAAGACATTACTCATAAATTCAGATCCATTGTCGGATCTCATGCACTTAACTTGGCCATACGGGGAACAGTCAGCCAGGAACTTCTCTGTTGCTAGTGCAGTATCGCTCTTATTTTTGAGAAAATAAACAAATACTGCCCCAGAGAAATCGTCAGTAAAAGCAATGCTATACTTAAAACCCTCTCTTGACACTGGGTCAATAGGACCTGCTAAGTCGGTGTGCACCATTTCTAAAGGCTTGGTAGCTCTAGCATCTGGTCCCTTATTCCTATTGTTTACAAACTTGCCCTCTGTACACGTGTTACATTCTAACTTAGTTTTAATCAAATTTTCCCGAGATATTCATCCCATCTACTACATTCTGTGATTTTACGATATCTTCGACGTTACAATGACCTAATATTTCATGCCATGTTTGAATATCATACGAGACGCTTACCTTATCACTACTGTTTTCACATTGCTCAAAAGTGTTCAAATAATACAACTGACCATGTTCCTCGATGGTGAAAGTGGTACCATCCTTATGAACAAGTTCACTATGACCTTGGTGGAATTTAAGTTCAGCTCCATTTGATGTGGCAGCTTTCACAGAGAAAATATATTGAGGGTATGATGGCATGTAGAGTGCATCTTTCAGTACAGTCTTTACTTGCTTCCCATTCACATCCTTCAGTATTACCTCTGCATCTCCTCGTTTGACTGCTATATTCTTAGTCTTCGTTCCATCCGCCAATTCCATGGAATGTTCTGCCGGGTTAAAAGTTCCGTCGACTCGCTTCAGCGTGTCGGTTGTAACAATATGGGATGTAGCTCCTGTATCAACTAGCAATCCTTTGGGATTATTGCGTCGGGTTGTGATATCATATATTCCAAAAGCGAAAGAATGTTCGCCTTCGGTGGTTTCACTTTGATCACTGAAAGTGGCTTGTTTTGTTTTGTCCTTTCGTTGTTGGTGCCTTCTGTATTCATCGTCACTGTGTGTTGTGCTCTTGTGAAAATTTCACCACTTTGTTGCTTCAGCTTTCTCGGGGCAATCTCTAATAACGTGGCCTTTTTGTCTACAACGGTAACACGTTGGATATGTTGGGAATCCAACACTCATCACTTGATCTGCCTTCGATTTTGCATTGAATTTTTCCGTTTCTTCGAAGCTTCTTAGCTGGCGTTTGAACTCGGTGAAGGTTATTTCACTAGTGCTCTGGGTAATATGACTTGCCAAAGGCTTATAAGATTCAGGCAGTCCTTTTAGAATCATGGCTACGGTCAATCCATCGCTGAGCGTTTCCTTGGCGGTTCGTAGGGCCGTGATTGTCCTTTCAGCTCTTATCAAGTACTCTGTGATTGTCTCGCTCGCTCCTTTTTCAAGTGATGTCAGCTCGGTGTAGAGTGTTATGATTCTCGGCTTACTCTGGCTAGCATAATGCTCTCGTAAGATCTTCAGGGCCTTTCTACCATCGTCGGTGGCATCCCTCATTACCAATGACAGACTTTTATCGTCCAAGAGCTGTATTAGTTCTGCGTAACAATCCTCATTTTTGGCTTCGTTGGGTTCTTCATCCGACGGTAGAATTGTGTCTTTCAGTTTCAGTATTCTCATATGTCCAAGAAATTTTGCCTCCCATAACTCGTAGTCGTTTTCATCTCCGGTAAATGTCAACCTTTGCCATCTTGACTCTCTGCTGGGCCCATAACCTGTTGAGTTCATCTTTTGTAGCGAGTATAACATTTTAACAACGGAGGATATGATATAGAACGTGTTCTCTGTTCATTCTTTTATTTCACAATACAGAGCACGAGCTAGGGAGTGATTACCCACAATGCATTTCTAATACAGCAATAGATTAATGACGTAATAAAAACATAACTCAACACCAAGGCGCTAAAACGTTGGTTACCGTGACCCTCACCGTGGTCAGTTCTTAGTAGTGGAAATCTTAAAAAATACCTCACCAAAATCACTTCAAACTGGCAAGAGCAGCGGACAAACAACAAAAATACAACACAGCAACATGATGTGTCGATTTCATTCACAAACTTTTGAATTTAAGTGTTTACCGCCTAAAATTAGACCGTTATATACACGTACGTCACGTTCGGATCTAGGATTCGTCGAGTGTCATGAAATATCAAACATTTGTGCAAAGAAGTAGCTGAGTTAGCCATCGTTTCTTCAATGTAATTACCGGCGAATGTGTCTATTTTATCATTTCATATACGGTATCATTATACTTTGTGTACGGTAATCTGTACGGAACAGTATACACTAGTATAAGGAATCAAAGATATACTGCTCCTTATCCCAGGGTATCCAATCGATGAAATCGATGATCGATGACAATCGATATCAATCGATACCAATCGATATCAATTAATCGATTGATATTGATAATCGATGACCAATCGATGATGAAGATTTGTGTGGTTATCGATTGGTATCGATTTCCAATAACAATCAATAATATCAGAGGTCTATAACTAGAGGTTTCCATCTCTGGTATTGGGCCTTGGCCCATCAGATTCGGAGTTACGCTATTTTTAGACATTTTTCGCGCGAAACCAGCAGCCAATCACGTTGAAGTTGAACCATCTTTAAAATGATATGCGGCGAGCGCTACGCAAAGACAGAAACTTTGGCCAAGGAAAAGCGAAAAGCGTCACAGCAGAATGTAATAATTGTTTAAATACTTCACTAAATTCAGGTCAAACTTCGGTATACTTTTTGTAAAACTATAAATCGACTGCGTGATTTTTCAGTTCAATCTAAATGAAGCATGATTTGTATGAATTCGGCGGCAAAACTTCTGGCGGACTGGCGCGCTGTCCAGTTGGCAAGTTGAATGAAAAGTGTTCTCCGCGGATTTAAAATCTTCGCTCAATCTCTCCAAAGTTTCGTATATTCTGGAAAATTGTGCCGATGGTTTAGCTTAACATGGGAAGATTCGAAATAATTGTGGAGCTGAACATTATATTCATTTTACAAGTTGAACGGACAGCTATACGCAGCCGAAGGTTTCACTTGTTTACATTATACGGCGGGCAAAACATGCGCGACTACAGAATTTAATAAGCTTAAACTAAATTGTGTTGAAACGAACTGAGCTTAAAATCAAGTTCATTGAAGTAAAAGAACAAAGGAAACCCTCAATATCTACATGGATGGAAAGAAAGAGAGTGGTCTTCGAAGAGAATTTCACTGTGAAGTGATCTGACCGTCACGAACGCTTGACGAACTGCCGTGGATATTTATTGTGCTGATTGTAAAAACTTAAGCTTAATTCAGCTGGAATTGACAAGCCTCTTCGAAATACAAGGTAACAATACTGAATAGACTAAGCTTAAACTTGTGTTGTAAACAGACTTTCATTCTTTGGACGAATTAATTAAGCTTATATGTCCGCGGTTTTCGGATCTGATCTTCCCGTAAACTAATTTCAGGCTGCCTTTAGTGCTCTTTCAGTCGCATTAGTTGTACATTTACAGGAATTTCCCATTAAATATTTCGTTCCAAACTTCGTGCATTATTTAGTAGAATTAACTTTTGTTTGATTTAGAATGGCCAAGGTTTTTTACTTAATAATTTTAGCCATCTTTTCAAATTTCACTGTCAACCGTCTTGAACAAAAATTGTCGAGCTAGCGCGTTCAGTGACCATATTTGTCAGGCATGGTGCGTGATTGGCTGCTGGTTTCGCGCGAAAAATGTCTAAAAATAGCCTAACTGCGAATCTGATGGGCCGCGCGCAATGCTAGATGGAAACCTCTAGTTATAGACCTCTGATAATATCGATTGGTATCGATTGGTTGCAAATTTTGTCACGTTTCACAGCACATCTAATGATCTTTGCACGCGTTAATTGTTAACACATTTTATTGTAATGCTTTGAACGTTAACAGGAGAACAAGACTTATTTCCTTCTCTCTCTACTTTCTCTTACGATTTAACAATTGGACGGCAAGCTCGAGGTTTCTATCAGCTGATAGTTAGTCAGAGAGGATCCACAAGCTCGGACTGTGGTGGGTGGCCGAGATGTCCACGATGGTTAACAACTTTAAACGCATTTCCGCGTTCTCCCCTCTTCCGTACTAGCAGTAAAGAGCTCGCCGACGTTTACCTCAAAACGATACACCTTATTATAGATAGTTGAACTTCTTCCCGGACTTCTTGCGTCGACATAATGACACGGGAATGACAGTGACGGCCAAGTGGTAATTTGAGTGCACGTGCAGCAGGGTATATCAGGCTTTGCGTTGATAAGACTGGGCCCAACTTGTTTTGCCAACCTCGTCCCCAGGGCCTTCTCAAACTGATCGGACAAACCTCGTTCGAGCTTGCTGATCAGAGTGTTTTGCCAATCGATAGCAATCGATGAGCGGTTTTTGTGTGGTTATCGATTGATCATCGATTGACCGATACCAATCGATACCAATTAACTAATTTTATCGATTGATATCGATTGATCGATTGGTTTTCCGATCATCGATTTCCATCGATTGGATACCCCGGGCCCGGGGGGGGGGGGTACTCAAAAAGTTTTATACGGGGAGGCTCCGCCCAGAGGTCCAAACCCTTACCCTTTCATATACCATTTTTCACAGAAAAGGTACCCCTTTCATATACCTTCCATAGAAAATGGTACCCCTTTCATATACCTTCCATAGAAATTATGAAAATGGTACCCCTTTCACATACCTACAGTAGAAGCACTGCATCCCTTTTCTATACCCTTGTAATGAACTTAATGAACAATATATATCACCAGAAATCATCAAGCATTACCAGTAGAGATGTTAACCAAACAATAATATCATTTACTCGTGAAATCCCTACCCTTTCATATACTTCAACTCGTGAAATCCCTACCCTTTCACATACCTCGAGCCTAAAAAAGGACCCCTTTCGGGCGGAGCCTCCTCGTATAGTCCATTATAGGGAGTACCCTCCCCCCCCCCCCCGGGACCCCGGGTCCTTATACAGCCCTTATACATCGGTATCCGTATACGTCAGCATACCTCCCCGTATACAATACGTGTACGGATTCATTATACCTCCTTATACCACTGGGAGCAGAGGAGCTAAATGTGACTTGTGCCAGTTTCGATCTGTTTGCTTTCATACGCGGTGTATTGCGTTACTGCGTTATTCGATCTTTTTGTTTTCGTTTTTTCGTCCCAGCGGGAATTCCTTAGGGTCACATGCACACAAGATCGTTACGCTGTAAGAAGAGAGACACTTCGTGCCTCGCTCGGAAAGCTTTCGCTTTCCGGTCGTTGCCCTTCGGGCAACGACCGGAAAAGCGACCGATTACCCGCTGGGACGAAAAAACGAAAACAAAAAGATCGAATAACGTAACGCAATACACCGCGTATAAAGCAAACAGATCGAAACTCGCAAAGGTCACGTATAAAGCATTTTAGATCGAAGCTCGCACAAGTCAAATTTAGCTCCTCTGCTCCCTGTGCTTATACATGTCATTTCGTCATTCCGCCATTCCATGTTTTAGGGTCTCCCAGTGCACATAAGCTTAATGTAGGAAAGTTTGTTGAATATGAGTCAGGCGTGTGAAATTGTCCTGTATGCGTGTGATCGATGTTTTCGATCCGCAGGCGTGTGACACACGCATAATGCGTGTGACTCCATTAAACAATATTATTCTTACAAACTAAATCCAGAATAAAAAAAATAAATTGACCCGACCATGACAGTGCTAGGTTTGGATTGTAGTATTAGAGAGCATTATAAAGGCCATGCATCCCCATAAAATGTTTGGTTTCCCATCGCCCTCTCTCTCGTGAAAGTGGGTCGGTCGGTCGGTAAAAAAAAAAGAAAGAAAAGCCGAGAAACGAAATATTGACAAATTATACATAAATAATTCCAAGCGAGCCTTGATTATATCTTCCCCGTGACCACCATTTTGCAACAAGCCGAAATCACTCTGAAAAGTGTTCGAAGACGTCATTACTGGGCTGATAATCAGATTAGATGTCAGAGTGACTTTAAGATGTTATTAAACTTGGAAACACCCGAGAAAAGGGCGCAGGCAATGAATCGGAATTTTTTTTTTCACCTTTTGAAAAAATTGGGTCGGTCGGGCGATGGGAAACAATTGCATTTTATGGGTGGCCTAAATTATATTTAAAATCAGATTTCGAAAGTTCAATAATTTTGAAGCTCTATATCAATTTTATGGCAGACTGTGAGATACTGAGGTAACACAAACCTCAGCCTTGATATTTCTCACTATCATTATTGACGAGTTATTAAAAATTATTTCTAAGCATCTTGTAATCATCACTATTAAATCAGCTGTGTAATATAAAGCTTTTATAAGCTCAAGACAAGCCTTCATTGTTTGCGAGATTGTTTGATGCTTTTATAATATATAACTTATATACTTATTCAAAATCTTCAAAGGCTTGAAAATCTGCTCAATCGTACGATTTTCACTCGATCGAATCGTTTATGTTCTGGTCAAGCTCGGCAAAACGCGAGATTTTTAATCGCACAAAAATAGTCTACATGTCACACAACGATGTATAACGTACTTTCCCCTGCTACAGTCTACCTGGAGTCTAATTCATGTATCAGGAGGGGAGTGAATAGGTTTGCGGATCGGCGGATTTGGCCAAAAAATTCGTTCCGATTACGGATTCAACGGATAATTTTCACGGATTCGCGGATCCTGCAAATGTAGTGGATTACGGATTGATGGCCCAAGGGTGGGGGATATGGCTCCTGGGTAGAGATTTTGACCGGTCAGCGTCGATCCAACATGTCTAAATTCCCCAGGATTGCCCTCCCACCCAAAGGGGAAAACATTTATATGTGCATCAAGCAATACTTGAGAGAAAAAAGAATGCAATTTCTGACGGCTAAAAATAGCATCTAATAAGTTCGTGATGAGAACATCAAATAGAATACCTTTCAAAAAAAAATTAGAATTTCTAAACAACAAAAACCCACCTCGATTATTGTCAACTTTTGGCATAATCTTGTTCTTTTTTTAATTTTTTTTATAGTTAGCGCAAAATAATTGTGACGAACTCATAGCAAATAAAAAAATAGGCCCGCGACGCGTGCTCATGGCTACTGCAACTTTTACTCAGAGAATGCGCATACATGTAGCCCATGAACCGAGTAAACGGAATGGGTTACGGACTTTCGTGATTTCAATCAGTAAGGTGGATTCTCGGAAATGCCGTGAAAAATTAACAAGTCGATACTAAAACATAAGATGCAGTCTCGCAATGGAATGATTACGATGGGAAATAGGAATACGGATGGCTATGTCTAAAACAGGGAACGGGGAATGGGGGAACGGGAATGGGGGAATGGGGAACGGGAATGGGAATCCTCTAAAAGGCGGAATCTCTAAAATAGGGAATCTCTAAAAGGCGGAATCTCTAAAAAGAGGAATCTCTAAAAGGCGGAATCTCTAAAAGGGGGAATCCTCTAAAAGGCGGAATCTCTAAAATAGGGAATCTCTAAAAGGCGGAATCTCTAAAAGGAGGAATCTCTAAAAGGAGGAATCTCTAAAATAGGGAATCTCTAAAAGGCGGAATCTCTAAAAGGCGGAATCTCTAAAAGGCGGAATCTCTAAAAGGGGGAATCCTCTAAAAGGCGGAATCTCTAAAATAGGGAATCTCTAAAAGGCGGAATCTCTAAAAGGCGGAATCTCTAAAAGGAGGAATCTCTAAAAGGCGGAATCTCTAAAATAGGGAATCTCTAAAAGGCGGAATCTCTAAAATAGGGAATCTCTAAAAGGAGGAATCTCTAAAATAGGGAATCTCTAAAAGGCGGAATCTCTAAAAGGCGGAATCTCTAAAATAGGGAATCTCTAAAAGGAGGAATCTCTAAAATAGGGAATCTCTAAAAGGCGGAATCTCTAAAATAGGGAATCTCTAAAAGGAGGAATCTCTAAAAGGAGGAATCTCTAAAAGGCGAGTTTTCGTTGATATCAACACTAGATATACGACTCGTGGCTGTCGTCGCTTGCGACAATAGAGAGCTTATGCACAGACGTTTTGAGCCACGGACGGCAACCGGAAGGCGAATGTTCTTGTTTTTGGTGCCCTTTCACCCCCGCCAATGAGTTGGAAAGCCCTCGCTGTAGTATTTACAACTTGACGTTACTGACAAAAAGTCGGTAATACGCGCCAAAGAAGACAATATTCGACTTCCGGTTGACGTGCGTGGCTCAAAAACGTCTAATTATTCCAAGGGACCACACAAATAGTCTGTACAGACGTCCATTGGTATGAAAATCAATTCTGTGCACGTCACTAGATTGTAATTTTCGTTGCAATTAATCAAAACAGAAACGTCTGGATCTTATCTTATCTTATTATCTGTAATTAGTCAAAAATTGCACGCTGAAATTTGTTTCTATTACGGCCTGCGGCTAATGGGCTAAAAAATACCTTTTCATATTGCTCGTATCAAAAAATTGAGACGAAAAACTTAATTATTAAATTTTAGTAAAAGAAGCAAACAAAAAAATTCACCTTATCTGTGATGTTATCTGAGACACATGCTAAGTATGTTTTCATTGTGTGTGGTCACGTTTAAAATGACATGATTAACTAAACTAGTAGTGAGAATATACGCTCAACGGCTGCTTTTTTATGTTGAAAAAGAGCCAGAATGGCTTTAATCTCGGGCAAATTGCAGGATGTGAGTGGTTGCATAAGCGTTGTGATGCAAAAACATGATGTAATTGGGAATCAAACGGGTTACATGATGTTCAGTGGAGTGGAACTGGCGATAAATAAAATTTTAGCCCTCAACCGTGATCCGTTAATGAAAAGTAACTACTTTATACTAGTACAAATTGAACCCTTTTTTTTTGTATAAAAGGAATTGTTAAGCTATTCATGAAACTCAAACGTTTGCATTTTTAAGCCTCGTTGGCTATGTCTAATGAGTTAAAAATGAGTTAAATTTGGATCCATCGCCGGATCAATGCTAACGCGAAGCCATCATGATGGAAAAGGGCCGACACGTCTCATCGGAACCCTTTTTCCCGCCATTTGGTGACTATTTTGGGAGAATTCGCCTTTTCCAACATAAAAAAGCAGCCGTTGAGCGTATATTCTCACTACGAGTTTAGTTAATTACCGTGACCACACAATGAAAACATACTTAGCATGTGTCTCAGATAACATCCGTCACAGATAAGGTGAATTTTTTTGTTTGCTTCTTTTACTAAAATTTTAATAATAACGCAGTGTATGTTACCATTTTGAGAGGCATTAGAGAGCTTGTTAAGTTTTTCGTCTCAATTTTTTAATACGAGCAATTTGAAAAGGTATGTTTTTAGCCCATTAGCCGCAGGTCGTAATAGAAACAAACGTCAGCGTGCAATTTTTGACTGATTACAGATAATGTGATAAGATAAGATCCAGACGTTTCTGTTTTGATTATTCAGAGATTCCTCATTATTTCTTCGTTCAAATTGCAACGAAAATTACAATCTAGTGACGTGCACAGAATTGATTTTCATACCAATGGACGTCTGTACAGACTATTTGTGTGGTCCCTTGGAATAATTAGACGTTTTTGAGCCACGCACGTCAACCGGAAGTCGAATATTGTCTTCTTTGGCGCGTATTACCGACTTTTTGTCAGTAACGTCAAGTTGTAAATACTACAGCGAGGGCTTTCCAACTCATTGGCGGGGGTGAAAGGGCACCAAAAACAAGAACATTTGCCTTCCGGTTGCCGTCCGTGGCTCAAAAACGTCTGTGCATAAGCTCTCTATTGTCGCAAGCGACGACAGCCACGAGTCGTATAACTAGTGTTGATATCAACTATTTTAGAGATTCCGCCTTTTAGAGATTCCTCCTTTTAGAGATTCCGCCTTTTAGAGATTCCCTATTTTAGAGATTCCGCCTTTTAGAGATTCCCTATTTTAGAGATTCCGCCTTTTAGAGATTCCCTATTTTAGAGATTCCGCCTTTTAGAGGATTCCCATTCCCGTTCCCCATTCCCCCATTCCCGTTCCCCCATTCCCCGTTCCTTGTTTTAGAGATAGCCGAATACGGATGAACGGAAGATGGACTTGTTTACAACTGTATTTGGGCTAGACGCTTTGCTGTTTTAAAAGGATTAGTCTTCAAGGAAATCAATACTGAAAACTTTGGAAATTGAAGGTTAGTTTACTTAATATTTAGTTATTAGTTTCTTGTGATGAGAGAAATGACAGCCCAATCCACTGTATATACATATGTGTGACGGTTATTTTAATGTAAACATTTTTATTTGGCAAATATTTGCCAAGATTCGTAGTTTCTGAAGTTACATATTTAATATTTAATTAATAATTACGTGTGTGAAATAAATCTCGTGTGAAAGTTAATTATTTTTCTCAGGCGTTAAACATTGCGAATGCATACACAAATTCGTTAATAGGAGCCGAAAGATTGAAAGAGTCACATTTCTTTTTCATGAAAAGCAATTTGATTTAAATTAAAACTTTAACCTGGTAATTCCTTCAGCTTAGTTCCTAGACATTCCCTTTCTCTCTCTGGAGAGGGGTACGTACGTTCACCTGGGAGCCTGGGAACGGGTTTGTGTGCCGGCTCTTCCTATCTCAGGAAGTCATTTCGTGCCAATTCGAGTAAGCGGGAGGGGAACACCTGGGTTTGGTTACTAGCCTTTAGTCTTTTAATTGCAAGTATTTCCTGGCTGTTTATTTACATAACAAGTTGTCACGCGAAAAATATAAGATGTGAATAGTGAAGTGACGACATTATTGTCTGATTTCCGTGAATTATAAACAAACTACAGGTTGTTGCTATAATAGTTTTAGATACATGTAAATGTAATAATGCATGAACAATTACATATATAAAACAAGCACAAACTTTGAATTTGAATTCGTCACGCAAACCCGCTACATGTTTGCCACGTGCATGGCTCAACTCTCACAAGACCTCTCAATTGATAATATAGGTCAAGACTTCGTTCTCTGAGTTGTCGCCGTTGAGGATAGTGCAGCAACTTTGTTGGTTTTGTTATTTTTTTCTTTGGCGTATTGCATTTGATAACCCTACCCCTAAGGCAACATATCTTGCTTTGGCTAACCACACTAAAATAATCGGGCCCGTAGGGCGAGGGGTGCGACAGGTGCGTCCGTGGACCGATGGCTGAAAAGAAAGTGAATTAAAAGCTATATATCCGCCCTCTCTCCCAGGCTTCGTGCGGCTCGCTTTCACGGAGCCTATTTATAGGCTAGAAGTCACAGAAGAGCGAAATAGAAAGGCCGCAGCAAAATCCTGTCAATCGATAGATACCTTTGTCCGTAAATTGTAAATTACATGTCACATAAAGTTTCTTGTTTGTCAAAAATCCATTGTGAATTTAAAAAGTGCAAGAAATGTTTATGTTTATACCACAGGCAGACCATCCTATGTTTGAGTGGTCAGTGTTTACATTATTCAGGTCACGAACTACAGACTTACTGTGACGGTTGAGATTTGGTTCACAAGTTTAGATTTAAGAGTCAACTTGATCTGTATTATTCAATAGAGTCAGAGGTCTATAACTAGAGGTTTCCATCTCTGGTATTGGGTCTTGGCCCATCAGATTCGCAATTAGGCTATTTTTAGACATTTTTCGCGCGAAACCAGCAGCCAATCACGTTGAACCATTTTTAATGATACGCGAGCGCTACTCAAAGGCAGAAACTTTGCCGGCCAAGGAAAAGCGAAAAGCGTCACAGCAGAATGTAATAATTGTTTAAATACTTCACTAAATTTAGGTCAAACTTCGGTATACTTTTTGTAAAACTATAAGTTGACTGAGTGATTTTTCAGTTCAATCTAAATGAAGCATGATTTGTATGAATTCGGCGGCAAAACTTCTGGCGCGGTGTCCAGTTGGCAAGTTGAATGAAAAGAAAGCAAGACAAAGTTTTCTCCGCGGATTAATGTTCACTCAATTTCTCCAAAGTTACGTATATTCTGGAAAATTGTGCAGATGGTTTAGCTTAACATGGGAAGATTCGAAATAATTGTGGAGCTGAACATTATATTTATTTTACAAGTTGAACGGACAGCTATACGCAGCCGAGGTTTCACTTGTTTACATGTATACGGCGGGCAAAACTTGCGCGACTACAGAATTAACGAACGTCTGAGCTTAAAATCAAGTTCATTGAAGTAAAAGAACAAAGGAAACCCTCAATATCTACATGGATGGAAAGAAAGAGAGTGGTCTTCGAAGAGAATTTCACTGTGAAGTGATCTTTGAATGATTGACTGTCACGAACGCTTGACGAACTGCCGTATATCTGATCAATGGATATTTATTGTGCTGATTTTAAAACCTTAATTCAGCTGGAATTGACAAGTCTCTTCGAAATACAAGGTAACAATACTGAATAGACTAAGCTTAAACTTGTGTTGTAAACAGGTTTTCATTTTTTGGACGAATTAAGCTTAAATAATTGTCTGATCTTCCCGTAAATTAATTTCAGGCTGCCCTTAGTGCTCTTTCAGTCGCATTAGTTGTACATTTTACAGGCATTTCCCATTAAATATTTCGTTTCAAACTTCGTGCATTATTTAGTGGAATTAACTTTTGTTTGATTTAGAAGGGCCAAGGTTTTTTACTTAATAATTTTAGCCAGCGCTTCAATCGACGAACAAACCGTCTTGAACAAAAATTGTCGAGCTGGCGCGTTCACTGACCATTTTTGTGGCGTGATTGGCTGCTGGTTTCGCGCGAAAAATGTCTAAAAATAGCCTAACTGCGAATCTGATGGGCCGCGCGCAATGCTAGATGGAAACCTCTAGTTATAGACCTCTGATAGAGTTTAAAATATATGTCAATTGAGTCATGTGTGCTGTTATTTTGTCATTCCGGGCTGTTTAAGACTTTTTTTGGGCGAGATTAAAAATTCGGCCTCCTACCGGCGGGACCCCCCCCTACAAACTCGGGAGGCACTCGAAAGTTAGTACACGCAATCCCCTCCCTTTCGCACACCCGCTTAATACGGACACCCGCTTATTACGGACAGTTTCGTTTGTCCCGACGAAAAGCTCATATATTTTATCTTACATTAACGGACACTTTTCCGCTCTCATACAAAGTTAACCTCGCTTATCTGTGCACTGTATATTTTCATTTGTCATGACATGTTTGACAACTGTCTTCCGGTGTTTGACCCTTGTAGACCTATAAAACGTTCTCTGCTCACTGTGCTCACACAAAAGTAGCCTGCGTGACAGGCGCAGCACAAAAGTTTCACTTCCTTGGCCTTTTATTGCAGTCATTAGACGTTGCTTAATACGGAGGCGTTT
This sequence comes from Desmophyllum pertusum, assembly GCA_029204205.1. NCBI lineage: Eukaryota > Metazoa > Cnidaria > Anthozoa > Scleractinia > Caryophylliidae > Desmophyllum > Desmophyllum pertusum. The sequence continues at coordinate 331,640 of MU825906.1, forward strand.
CAATCACAGTCAAAACGAAGGGATTTGACTTCACGAAAGTAAGAAACCTGAGAAACCGAAAAAAAAACCCTGCCAAACTGTCAAAGTTATTTGCCTTTATCTCTGTAATTGTGTAATAACCCGACCAATTACACGCCGCAAAATTATTGACATATTATAAATAGACGACGAATTATTACACAAGAATCCATCAAAGAACAGTTCTCATCTTGCTTCCTGCTATAATGTCACGCAAAAAGATGCATTGTGGTAAAAGAAAATCTCGATTTTCCCCCACTATACACTTATACAAATTAGAACTTGCCCGGCCGTCCCAGACTCCCCCAAACGGCAGCAAATAAGCCACATAAGCCCACAGAACAGCCATTTGGACTGGTACAACTTAAATTTTATCTTCTTATCAATAAAGACGCAACTTAATGACTTACATCCTTTACAAAAAAACCGCAATTCTGTTATCTTATGTCAACACATAGTCTAACGTCACTGTTGTTTTCAACCCAAGATCAACATGTATCTGTATTTTTCCGTCTTATCTTTCCTCGACACATGCACACAGCAAAACGCTCGACAAGTGACTCCACCATGTAGTGATTCTGTTTGAATCACTCATAAGTACAGTTGCATCAACAGTCTTTCAACTGAACTGAAGCTGTGAACGATAAACCTCAATTCAAAGCGGGCTGGAAAAGGTAATTACATTTCACAGAAATGCTAACTAAAACTACTACGTAGATCGAACTTTATGTGTAGACTTGGTACACCACTACAACAGGGCGTCTGAGGATATTTTTTCCTTGACGAAGATAAAGGACAGCAAAAAAAAAGCGATTTTGTTTTACTCCGGTTTTGCCGTCGTGACTCACCGCTCAGTTTGAGCAGAGGAAAAAAACCTTTTCACCCAGGGTACTATAACAACTGTAAATGCTTCACGTCAATCGTCTCCAAGTCCTCCAAACAGACATTTCAGCCTGCGTAGCTGGCAGTTTCGGCGGCCACGCGCGTGGTTTGCCCTCGTTTTCGTTCATGGCTTCGGCACGCGCGTATTTTGCCATCGCGCGCCAACAAAATCGCCAGCTACGCAGCCATGCTGGTCGCTTCTTCTCGCGGCTTCGCTTCGGGGGGGCACTCCCTTATATACGCTATATAGGAACGTGCCGCTGGACAGGGTATGGTTTTTAAGCAGTTTGGTCTGGAACAGGGTATAACAAAGAACAATTTTTGGTCTGGAACAGGGTATCAGTTTCCTAGAAGTTGGCACAAGTATCGTTAATTGTTACTCGAATCGAAACGCGTAGGAAAGAAGCTTTACAACTGCTGCTTACTAGTTTAGCCTTTTGGGTTAGAAAAAATCGTCTGGAACTGGGTATCTTTTTTAACATTTAGTGTGGAACAGGGTCGCAAAATTAGCGTTTTGTAGTCTGGTGCAGGGTAAGGGGTTTTATAGCCCAGCGGCACACCCCTACCCAAATGTTTTGGGAGTACCGCCCCCCCCCCCCACCCCACACCGGGCTTCGCTCCTCGCGCGTGAGGTGACTCTGCTCATATCATAGCTAACTGGAGAGGGTAATTACAGTACACTACACAATTCACGTTTAACGTAACAAATTTCTCAGGTCACTTTTAGCAACACTCTGCTCTCGTAAACTAGCTCGCCGACTTCTCAGTTGCGGACAACAAACTCTGTTCAGTTTATCTACCTTCATGTCATGTTGATCAGTACATCTAACAAGACTTGAAACACAAGCTAATTTGAATACAATCACCCACTGTTTTCTTAAAACAACGGAAACTGTGCTCAAATGAGATGATCTTATCTTTCGTCTACATACCAAGATTTAATTGGTCTCGATATTTCTCACAAACCAAGCAGATAAGTTCGTCTATAATTTTAGAAGATATTTTCATATTAAAATCATTCCTCGTTTTGAAAATATCATTTTGTCACGATGTCCAACGCCAGACTCCCGAAAGCGCGGTGAATTAATTTTTTTCTGCAATCCAATACGCGGCTTTGATCTTTGTCACAACAGCATTCGCAGCATTCATGCTGACATAACAAAATTCTCAAATCACTCATCACTCATACTCTTCTGATTGTCGTCATACAGTTTAACGATATTAATTTAACATGTAATATCTTTGTTTACACAGCAGCATTCGCGCTGACATAACAGGATCTAAAAATAAATTGCACATCAGCCTTTCAACAACTGAAGCTCTGAAAGATTTTCAAAGAGTTGTAAATTCACGCTAGCATAACAAAATTATTTGGTCCCTCAGCAATACTTTCTTCTCTGACTTCACCCCTCGCGCGTGTGACTAAATGAGTCTATCGCAACCCAAGGCTTAACGAATATCAAGTTTTACCTGTAGAAATTTCATTTATCTCTTCAGTTATCAATTGCTCGTTTTATACTGTTTCATCACCCTTTAAACAACTGAAGCTGTGCCGGAATGATTTTCAAAAACTCTGCGGCTTCACCCCTCGCGCGTGAGGCTTAAACGTAAATCTCCTGGAAGCCTAGCCAAGCAAATACAGCTCCCACATAAACATTACTAACTAGAAAAAAAAATTATCCGTCCTTCTTAGTAAATATCTTAATTTAACCTATTCCCTTTTTAGCAACTTATAATATTTATTATCTTTATTTCAGGAAACTTCAATAACGATAGTACAACTCAAACAAATGAATTGTGCGAAGGACTCTAAAAGACCAGCGGTTTCTCAAAAAAAGCTTCAACAATGTGGCTCAACCAAATGCGACCCTGTTCGTGCAGTTGTCAAAGAAATACACCTACGTAAATAGAAACATTTAAAAACAAACTTGTCTTTCATATTTATTTTGCAACGCAATTTCTCTCCATATAGCTCACTAAATATGCCAATCTTCCAGTTTTAATCATTGCACTTGACACCACCGTCAATGAAGCGAAACAATCGAACAATGCCATATCATGTTCAGTTATTCAAAGAATTGTTACAAAAAAGTCTTACGAAGGAATGTTACAAAGAATGCTGCGACGACGACAATAATGGCCACTTGCGCAAGCGCAGTAGCCATAAAAAATCAATTGCAACTCAAATTGCTGGAAAACGCATTTCCGAGGGCTTAGCAGTTGAAAATATTCCCAGGGGACAATGCCCCCGTACCTCCCTAAAAACTCCCGCCTGCGGTGGTTGTTACCACGCCTTCGGACTGTCATTTTCTCGTGCCCCCCTTCGTTAATATAAATCCTTGATCAGCCCCATGGTTTCACAGCGTTTGAGCCAAAGTTTCGCGGATTCGGATTATAGCAAAAATATTTGCGGATCGACGGATTTGGCCAAAAATTATAGCGGATTGGCGGATTCGCATACCCCTATTCACCCTCTATCAGAACAAAGCCCAAGAATCGTACTTTCAACCCTTTATAATATCTTACTGTACCAGGTTGCAAGAGACTTGCACTATCAATAAATGTGAAAATAACTCACCTTTTTCGCAGATCTTTTTGGCGTAAACATCTGATCCCAACGCTGATTTTTACTCGAAAACAAACTGGAATGGATCTGTTAAACGGTTCCACAGCGTAAAATTTTGTGGCGAATACTTTCCACTTGAAATCGGCGAAAAAACAAATCACCGATCTCTCAAAAAGGTAGGAAAACCAAGAGGCTATCGACGCCGAAATGGCAGACATTTTTCCTCGCATCTCGAGGCAATTTTAACCTGAGAGCCAATATTTTAAAAAACGGTCAGTATAAAATGCAGACTGCAGATTGCAGATCATTGCAGACTGCAGACTGGGTATAAAATGCAGACTAGGCTAGGTATAAAATGCAGACTGCAGATTGCAGACTGGGTATAAAATGCAGACTGGGACCAAAACTGTCAATTCATGTTATTCGCGATTTATTTTCAATTTTTAACTTACCGGAGTCATGCAACCCGGGCATGCGCTGCGCGCCATTACTAAAAATAGAACACGTCACCTTAGACCCCCCACATGATTCAGACAAACATTGCAGTCAGGCTAAAGGTTTTGTATGAACGCGAAATCTGCAGTCTGCAGTCTGCATTTTATACTGACCAGGGGCGGGGGAGAACACTCTGCGACGCCTGGGACTTTTTTTGTTCCGAATCATCCAACAAAATATGACGTCACATCCGGTAAAAAGTGCCTCACAGAGTCGTTTTTGCGAACTATCGTAATCCAGTTTCGAGTAGGCATGATTTCTTCGTTTTTTTTAATCTATGGTTTGGTTACATTTTATACTGTGGATATAAAGAAGTTGCAGAGATATTGCTTCGACTTTTTCAGCAAAGATTTCGGCAAAAGAGAAAGGTTTAGTGTTGTTTTGAAGACAAACAACACAACGCGAAGTGACGTGTCATGGCGGATATTTCACGTTCTCAAGACAAGTGACGTTCAATCTTTTGGCTCTAGTAGTTCCTGATTCTGTGATAACATCGATTTCTATAGCCCACTCGATTTACAACATCATGGATGAACTTTTGGTCATAGTATGTAGCGTATACTCCGGGAAGGTAATTAACACTCGCCGTAAAGTGTTGGAAACCGATGTCGTTGCTCTTGGCCCGTGTGTGCTTACTTGAAGACACAAGAGAAATCTTATACTGAAGGTTGGTATTTTCTTTTCCTACATCTCCTTGTTGTTTCCAGTAAGACACAATACATGTATATTCCAGCTTTGGGGTCATCAGTCGGTTTTGATCCGTGAATTAATTTTAATTATCAAAGAAACAACCATTGAATCAGAAATATTATTCGAATAATGTCATGTGTGTTCTAAATTAAAACATTCACTTACTTCTACTGTAAAACAAAGTAGGTCCTTATTAAAGTTTAAAAAGTTTTGAATCATAAAATCTCTTAGTATAAAATACAGGCTGCAGATTGAATGTCGATTGCAGGGGGGAGGGGGGGGGGGGGGGGGGGGGGGGGGGGGGGGGGGGGGGGGGGGGGGGGGGGGGGGTACTCAACCAAAGTTTGAGTATGGGCATGCTGCCCAAGCTGTCAAACCTTGAACCTGTTTATGACTAGCCTGCGAGCGCAGACGTATTTCCGGCTCAGTTTTGGCGGGGCAACTCGAGCCGGAAATACGTCTGCGCTCGCAGGCTAGTTTATGACAAAGATTTTGCACTTCCCCTACCCTGTTTATGACATGTATTTGGAAATACGGTAGGTGTTTATTTGAGCATTTGATTCCTGACACTGTTGTCGACATCAGGCCCATAGACAGGATTTTGAATGGGGGGAGGGTGCGTTAGAGTGGCAAAGTTGGGATTGTACGAGGTGTGAGCTACTAGGGGGTCTCCCTGGGAAATTTGAAAGAGAATTAGTTGTCCGAGACTGCATTTCGTGCGTTTTGAAGTCAGTATGATATGAAACCAGGCAGCCAAAAATGAATGTAAAAACATTAATATTTCTGGGAAAGAATACTACAAAAACATATTGCGGACCTTCGATTAGACATTTTTAAGCCAAAGGAGTGCATATTTGGATGAAGAAACTGACTCGCTTGATGTTGTCTCTGTCGATGAAGATGATATGTAAACATGTTCAAAGCTGCGAGTGTTTTGATTCAGACGTCATTTTCAAACTACACCTGTCCACTGTTATCGAATTAGAGCGCAAGCTCTACTATTTCACTTTCTTTTGAACCGTTGGTCCACTGCAGGTGGACCTCCACAGCCCGTAGGGGGTGCGGACGCACCATCGCACCCCCCTCCCTACGGGCCTGGATCAATGATTGATATCGTTTTTGTCTGACACAAGGTTAGACGGCAGCCGGGCCTGTAGAAAATTTTGGAGAAAATAATTCCTTGTAACTGAAGGGCACCCATGTGCCCTGTCTATGACAGCATTGAGTCAAAAGCCCATACCCTGTTTATGAATCTAGGTTGAAAACCCATACCCTATTGGGTGGCACATCCCAGTATAGGCCATATATGGAAGTACTCCCCCCCCCCCCCCCCCCTCGGGATCTTGACAAGACAGCTTATGAAGAAAAGTCTATTAACCTCTATTGATATTATATTATATCAATGACCACATTTAAATTGGTCTAATTTATTAAAGTATTGTATTGTCTAATTGCCCCACAATCCTGCGTCCAAAAATTCCAGGGGCATGGTTGTGAATGGATGAATGAGTGCCAAAAACATTGGACAATAAAATTAAGTCATATGATTAACAGTTAACAAAATGGGTTAATAAAATAATATAATATATGGATCTAATAATTTATTGTAAATTGTAGATACTACTTATTCGACAATAAAATCATCTGTGCTGATAATTGCTTCGCTTTGCATTTTTAAGTGTAAGCAGTCCTACCAATCAAAATAAGCTGACTGTGCAACGGTCTCATCCACACAACTTAAGGTGATTCCTTGGTATTGCATTGCGCATCCTTACTGCGCATAATTTATTGCGTCATTTGCGCGCGCCACGCGTCATTTAGTGCGAGTGCGAGCGCGCGCACATACAGAACATTACAGGATTTCTTTCAGACAAAGCTTGGCTGGGAAATAAATGGTCGTTTTCTTCTAAACAAGCACGGTGACCCCCATTTTTTATTTCATAATTTTAATAAGAACAGTATCTACATTACACAAGAAAAAGATGGGCAGAAATCTATGATCAGTTTTTTGGCAATTTAACTAAATTCTCCGGAGGGAGCCACTACGGTCCCACAGCGCATATCCAATTTGAATCTACTTTGGAGTGTAAAGTAAATACAAAGGAAATCGAAGACATTTTTCTGGAACGTCGGTGAATAAACAATGGAATAAAGTCAAACTCTGTGCGATATCACGGCTGCATTGAAAAACATCGAGCTTATTTGCTGCGCACGGTTTTTGCCAAAAGGGGCCAAAATGACCGCACTCGTCAGCTTTGTGGCGTGGAAACGAGCACGGTGACCCCCTCTTTTTATCACGTTTTTATTATCTCCTTGACTTGTTACAAAAGTGTACCAAGTTTCATCGGAAATCTATGTTTGGTTCTATTACCAGGGAATTACCTTAAATTGACATTCTGGTATTTACAACAGCAGTATTTAGCATACTAGCTAGTTGCTTATACTGATGCACATAAAACATCAACATAATCATTGAACAATCATGGAGGAAGACCTGTAAAAAACTTAATAAAACAAGAGAGCCTGCTTACATGTAGCTTGCAGGCTAGACCCGTAATGTTAAAACAATAACATATTTCCACATTTATGGCCATGAAATGTTCACTTTGGTACAAACTGGCCCTTAATTTTGATATCATAAGAAGTATGATCAGGCTTCTGCATGGTTAAAAGAACATTTTAATTTGTTCCTCTACTAATAATAAATTAGTAAAGGAACCAAAACTGTTAAAATTATTTATTCAGAACAAAATAATATAATAGCATTTTAATGTTGACATTTTTAAAGTACCATTTAATGAACTCGGAAAGGTGATTGCATGTCATTATATTATATCCGCCATGACACGTCACTTCGCGTTGTGTTGTTTGTCTTCAAAACAACACTAACCTTTCTCTTTTGCCGAAATTTTTGCTGAATAAGTCGAAGCAATATCTCTGCAACTTCTTTATATCCACAGTATAAAATGCAACCAAACCATAGGTTCAAAAAACGAAGAAATCATGCCTACTCGAAACTGGATTTCGATAGTTCGCGAAAACGACTCTGTGAGGGACAAGGCGGAAAAACCGCAGCGCATGCGCTGTGAAACTGGTGACCGTTACAAATTCAAAATGGTGGACGACGAATGACATTTTGCCACGCAAATTGGGGACCAGTTTACGACCGCTCGGGCGGTTACGTTGCCCTGCGATACTTGAACTTTCAGCTCATATTTCTTCACAAACTGGAGGCTAGTTCAGACGGCAATCGGACGTTGTTTTCCAAAATGTTTGGGCATTATTCTGTTGACTGCTGTGATAGCTGTTCTTGACGATAAGACTTTAATGGACCTCGGTCTTTCCCGTTTGTTAAGGTCGCACACGAATTGTTAAGGTCAGAATTTATGTGACAGAAAGTTCGATTATTTTTAAAGATAATTAACAGTTATTCTTCGAGGACGCGCCGGATATGAGCTGATATATATAGTCCAGCTGTTATCGACCAAAAAAAATGCTGAATTGTTCAAATTGGTGATAAAAGCATGAAACTTTCACACATCACTAATGACCCGAAGGGGAATATTTCCTGATATAGGGCCAAGTCAAGTTAAGCCCTGGGGCCGAGAACTGCGCATGTCAGAAATCTGCCAGCATGGAAACGAGGCTGAAACCCAAAACAACCTCAAACAGTACTGTATGGACTTTTTATGGAATAAAAAAGTTTCAATATGATTCCTCGACCAGTTTACTATGTGTTCATGGTATTTTGGGGCCTGCATGTGGTCATGTGACCACTTTTTAAGGATATTCATAGCGAGGCTTGGGTACCCTCTTTGGTGGAATTTTGAATACAAGCTGTAATTATCCCGAAATGGATTTTTTATATTGTTATGGTGGTTTAAAAAGGTTTTCAGGTTTCTACTCACTTTGTTTTCAATGAGCCGTTGGTTTCTGAGCGATTTCTGAGCAGTTTATATTTACACTGGGGTCCAGGTCCCCCACGGTTTTCAAGATGGCAGCCTCTATGTGTTCTTGCAGTTGTTCAAGGTATGTAATAAATGTTTTAAAAATAGCAAATAAGGATTGATTTGGGGGGATTCTTTCAATAAGAATTGTTTCTAATATGTTATTCGAAGTTCCTAGCATATATATCTGACAAGTAAATGTGGTTTAAGCCAAAATTGTAATGTGAAAGTTTTCGAACGGTAAACTAAGCTAACTTGAAGATTTCGATTATATTTTCAGTTGACCATGGACTGGAAACTTTGCATAATATGCCAGAAATCCAAAAAGAAAGTCTTCAATGCCCGGCTCGATCCAAACGAAAAGACGCTGGGGCTGGATATTTTTCTTTCATCCTGCATGCTGTGGAATTTAAGAAGTTAGGTATTGCCGTGACACAAGTTGACGTAGAGATCCCGGGAGTAGAACAGACTTTGACTAATAACAATGCATCTTGGCATAAATCATGCAGAGATCTCTTTAATAATACGAAGCTTGAGCGTGCAAAGAAAGAAAATTAGCGGAAAGTGATGAAGACGAAAATATTGTCAATGAAGAACCTTCCAGATCAAGTCCTGTCAAGTCAAGGCGATCTTCGATAAACGGTCGTTTCTATCCGAAAAACCTACAATGTTTTTTCTGTGAAAAGTACGATAGCACAGATAATTTACATTGTGCTTCAACCTATGAGGTAGACCAAAAAGTTCGAGAATGTGCCATGCTTTTGAATGATAGAAGTCTAATTGCTAAACTCTCTGCTGGTAGTGATTTGATCGCTATTGAGGCGAAATACCATGTCAATTGTTTGGTAAGCCTATATAACAGAACAAGGCCGTTCAGGAAAGAATGCTCCAAATCTAGCGATGAGATACCTGTAGATCTTGAGGAGCTTGCGTTCGCAGAGCTGATAGCTTACATCGAGGACATTCTAGAAGTAGAAACAGCTGTCCTTACATTATCGGAGCTAGTGCAATTCTACCAATGTAAGCTCAAGGAACTTGAAGCAGACTGTGGAAAGGTTAACTCTACGCGATTGAAAGAGAGAGTGCTAACGGAATTTCCTGATCTAACTGCACATGCGGAAGGTTCGTGAAACCCATTTGGTATCGAGGCACGTAATAGGAGGTATTCTGACAGAAGTGAAAAACAGGGATTCAGATGCGTGTTGCCTTGCGAGGGCGGCACATATCGTGAGGAAGGACATACTCAATGTGAAGAACTCGTTTTAACGGAACATTTCCAGCAGAATGCCAGAAACACTCTATCCCAGCATCTTTGCTTACGTTAATTGGCATGCTGATAAAAGGCCCCTCACCAAGTCTGACCCATCAGATAGCCAGGCATGTATTTCCATCACCCAGTTAGTTGTATTCAACAGCATTTCAAGGTCTCGCAATCGGCAGATGCCACTGGTAGTACGCACCATATCAGATCACGGGAGTGCCCACTACCTATATATACAGCCTTGAAAATACACGGAACTACAAGAGACAGGTCTCTCATCGACGCCTTTTACAGCCTTGGCTTGTGTATATCATATGATCGCCTGCTCACTGTATCTACAGAAATCACCAACAGTGTTCTTGATAGGTAAATACGCCATTAAATGTTATTGTGTCCTGTATTGTGTCGATGCCTTCATAGATCACCACCAAAATCCATTACCAGCTGACAATAAAAAGGCCATTTATTATCATACACTGTATGTATCATAGACTGTATACACTGTATTCTGTACTATCCACTGTATTCTGTACTATCCACTGTATTATCCACGGACAGATATTTTAAATTATTCGAAATTATCAATGTCTCAGCTGATGCCATTCGAATTGGCTTCGAAAACACTTACCTGGACATTGATCAATTCGGATATCATCAAAACCTCATTCTATAATTGTTTATCATTAAAATCATTATTGGTTATTGTCGCACTTAATTGTAGGTATGAGCGTGAAGGCGTCGTATGCCCATCCCAGTTGAGAAGAGGGTTATTTACCACCTCGGCTGTCGATAACATCGACCATAACACGAGTGCTACAACCTCTCAGACATCCTTCCACGGAACAGCCATTTCACTAGTGCAGCACCCGTCTACTATCAACAAAGGAATCCCAAGAGCCACAGACACGTTCGACCCCACTACTTCTTCTACCACCAAGACCATATCTCACCTTCCATCGAGTTACAGTGAAGTTCCTCCCATGACGAAACTCAACAGCGACTTACATGCTCCACTTGTTTCCGAGCAGTCCCTCGCGTGCCCTGCCCTTCATGAGGCAAGTTTGATAGACGAGGAGAAGGAATGGCTTACAAGCACACAGAAGCTCATCTCCAAAGACAAACTTGACCCCAAAGATTGGGTGTCATGGGCAGCGTACAAAGCTTCACAATCTGTGCTGTCTAGCTATCAGCCAGCAATAATCACCCTCCTGCCGATGTTTATTGAGAATGCACATTCTATGGCTATGATAGCACATAGCATGCGAGTTATCAAGGCTGCTGTGGAACATGTTAACCCCTCCCAAGCTCCAGTCATTGCTCTTGACCAGCCCTTGTTTGCCCTAGCCAAGCAAATACAGTGGACACTACCTGAGTTCAGCGAGGATAAATTTGTAGTCATGATGGGGGGACTCCATATCGAGATGGCTTCCTTCAAAATGCTTGGAAAGTGGCTAAGTGGTAGTGGGTGGCCAGAGGTGATGTGCAATGCAGGGGTTGCAACGCAAGGGGTTGCAGAATCCTTTCTGTTTGCAAGCCATGTGGCCCGCACAAGGCGAGCACATCAGGTGACAGCCGCAAGTCTGTACATCCTAATGGATAAAGCGTACAGTGATTACAAGTCGTCCTTACTAGAGGAGAGCGAGCACAGCAATATCCTGTCATTTGACGATTGGAAAGATGCAAGAGCAAAGTCACCGCATTTCCATTATTGGGCGTTAGTCCTTGACCTCGAACTTATCTGCCTTCGGCTCGTGAGAGCGTTCAGAGAAGCAGACTTCACACGTTATGTTGATACGATCCGGAAGATTCTGCCCTGGATGTTTGCCATGGACCATCCCAATTATGCCAGGTGGCTCTCGGTTCATTATCGGGATATGTGTCTCCTTCCGTCGAAGCATCCAGACATATACAACCACTTCTGCGACGGTGCATTTGTCGTACACAAGACCACCAGAGTATTCTCATCCATAGCGTTAGATCACGCCCACGAGCAAGTGAATGCTGAGGTGAAAGGTGAAGGAGGCGCCGTCGGTCTCACCGAACATCCAGCAGCTCTAAGAAGATGGATGGTGGCTGGCCCGGAGATATCCAGAATGATTCACGAGTTCGAAGGAAGCATGTCCTCAGCAGAGCAACGAGACCACCATGAACAGAAGCCAGGTGTGCAATCAGCTTTCTCCCGTGACGTCGTCAACACTGTGTCGTGCCTCGAAGAATTTGGTAATCCCTTTCTAGATGAAAGCGAGAACCTAATGGCGATCCATACAAAGGACATCATGGGCGATCAGGTTGTTAAAACTGTCAGGAACGCGAGCAAGATTGGAGAGGAGCAGTTTAGGTCGTTCTTCAAGGGAAGATTCATTGATGGAAAGCCAGTTACAGACACTCTTAAGAAGAACAACCTCCCTACTTTGAGTACTCCAATCAAGAAGGCAGTTTCAAAGGACAAGGCCAAGGTCAAAGTCTTGAAGGAGGACTGTTCCTTGTTCTCACGGCTTTACATAGCCTGCCAAAACCGCGATGGAAACTTGGAGGACTTCTTTACATATGAGAATCAGCCATGGCCGCCATCCCTCTCAGAACTCGGTCAACTTCGAGGAGGAGTGAAAGCAGACCTGTTGAAGTGCTTACCGTACACTACACCACAGAGTCCCGCGCAGCCAGCAGTAGACGCCGTCATTTTGGATGGTGCGGTGATCGTGCAGATGCTGGAGCCACGTACGGCTCGCACATTCGACGAATACTCCACAACAGTCTTCGCACCTTACGTCTTGAAGCACCTCGAGACTGCTAAACGAGTGGATCTTGTGTGGGATGTTTATCAGGATGATTCGCTGAAGAAATCTCTTCGAGAAAAGAGAGGTGCTGGGCAGCGACGAAAAGTGGTAGACTCTACAAGAATCCCGCGCGACTGGAAAGGTTTCTTAAGAGTAGATGAGAACAAAGAAGAACTGTTCAAGCTTCTCGCAACAAAGGTACGTTTGACAAAAAAGGCAAAATTGAACAGCTTATGGATTGAAATGTTACATTACATTCATGTTTTGATTGCATTCTAGGTTGTTTCACTGGCAGTTCCTGATGGTAAAGAGATCTACTCTACTCATGGTGAAAACGTGCTGTGCTCTTCCAACAGAACAGATATAGATGTCCTCGCGCCATGCAACCACGAAGAGGCAGATACCCGTATTATGGTCCATGCTAATGATGCATCTTCGTGTGGATATCGACGCATTAAGATCAGAAGCAACGACACTGATGTGGTAGTTCTAGCGGTGTCCATTGTCAGCACCCTTCCCATCGATGAGATGTGGATAACGCACGGAGCCGGGAAGAATGTCCAGAATATCCCAGTACATGCTATTGCCGCGTCCTTGGGTCCGGCTAAGTCATCAGCCATGCCATTGTTCCACGCACTCACTGGTTGTGATACAGTGTCATACTTCCGAGGACGTGGTAAAAAGACTGCCTGGGATGTATGGGGCGTTTCCCGGAGCTGACAACAGTGCTGAGTGCCCTAAAGACATCACCCGAAGACATCGCAGAAGAGTCCATGGCTGTTCTAGAAAGGTTTGTTGTCCTTCTTTACGATCGCACAAGCATCCTGACGAGCGTTAATGAAGCAAGGCAACAGCTTTTCTCGAAGAGATCAAGAGAGCTTGACAGCATCCCGCCTACTCGAGCAGCACTTGATCAACATGTCAGGCGAGCAGTGCTTCAAGGAGGACATGTATGGGGTCAAACCCTTCTACGCCAGCAAGTGCTCCCAAGCCCTTCCAACTGGGGATGGCAGCTCCAAGGTCGCCACTGGTCTCCGTATTGGACTGCCCTCTCCCAAGCAAAGAACACATGTTATGAACTCATCCGCTGTGGATGCAAAGTTTCATGTAGCGGGAGGTGCAAGTGTTTAAAGGCCAATCTGACATGCACCGGCCTGTGCTACTGTGGCGGCAATTGCCAACAGCAATAGAAGATAGCTAAGAACACGTTTCATTTGACATGAACTTGATTACTTGATTGTCGAGAACGAGATTGTTTACCCTCTCACAGAAATGTTTCAAGAGAACGAAATAAACTCCGAGGGTTAACAGCTTCAAACCCTAGGAATCTCTAAAAGGCGGAATCTCTAAACTCCACCCCCCACCCCTTCCCCCGGCCCTCCCCCAACTCCACGGGCCCCCTCCCCACTCCCCTTTTGAGTGAAAACGGTTTAGTAACTGCCGTTGTATTCTTATCTCAAGAAAAAGTAGTTTTCAGTTCCAGAAACCTTGGAAATATAGATGATCTACAAATATATGAGATTTCACCACAGGGTACCCAACCATTAATGACAAGAAAAACAAATATGGTCTTAGAATGGCATAGGAACATTAAAATCGATGTAAACATGTACAAAACAATACATTGAGTTGTTCTAGTGAGTTTGTGTTGTACAATTCCGGAACACGTGTAGTCTAAGGGGTTTTCTAGTTTTCAGCCTCGTTTCCATGCTGGCAGATTTCTGACATGCGCAGTTCTCGGCCCCAGGGCTTAACTTGACTTGGCCCTATATCAGGAAATATTCCCCTTCGGGTCATTAGTGATGTGTGAAAGTTTCATGCTTTTATCACCAATTTGAACAATTTTGGTCGATAACAGCTGGACTAATATAACCAACGAGGCGCTTCGCCGAGTTGGTTATAATCAGTTCATATCCGGCAAGTCCGAGAAGAATAACTGTTTTAGTAAATTTTCAAACACTCAAATAACCGGAAGATGCAAAAAAAAAAATTCCGCTCCAAGAAAAATACATGCCTACAAATGTACAACAAATGCAACTGAACGAGCACTGCATGCAAGGAAGCCTGAAACAACTTTGTTTACGGGAAGTCCCGAACTGAAACCAATACAAATCTGCACACATTTAAACTGAATGAAAACCTGTTTACACTACAATTTTAAGCTTAACCTATTCAGTATCGTTACCTTGTGTTTAGAAGAGGCTTGTCAATTCCAGCTGGAGTAAGCTTTCAAAATCAACACAATAAATATCGGGAACGAGAAAGCATAAGCTTAAATATCGCAGTCGATCGATCGTCAAGCGTTGGTGATGGTACAATCGAGGAGGACCACTTTACAGTGAAATTATCTTCGAAGATCACTCTTTTTCTCTCCATCCATGTAGATATTGACGCTTTCCTTTGCGTTTTACTTAACAGTGAACGTGATTTTAACTGGCTCAGTTTCGCTGGTTTCAACACAATTAATTCCGTAGTCGTGCACGATTTGCTCGCGTAAACAACTCGTTCAGCTGTTCATTCAACTTGTAAAATGAATATAATGTTCAGCTCCACAATTATTTCTGATCTTTCCATTTTAAGCTAAACCATTTGCACAATTTTCCAGAATATACCAAACTTTAGAAGACACAGAGCGAAGATTAAAATTCTGCTTTGCTCTCTTTTCATTCACGGTGCTAACTGAACTGGCAGACCGCGCCAGCAGTTTTTGCCGCCGTTTTCATACAAACCATGCTTCATTTAGATTGAACTGAAAAATCACTCAGTCGATTTAGAAATTTTTAAAAAGTAATACTGAAGTTTAACATAAAGCTAGTGATGTTTTTAATCAAACAATTATTCCCGATTCGCCCTTGTTGGATATACAAGTACAAGAAATTCATCATTTTTCCATATTTGGTCATCTTAAGGATAATGGCTCAGATCCATAGAGGAGGGAACCAATCAGAAAGCTAGAAAATCATTATCCAGAGGTACAAATTTACTAATATGAAATATGACTTTTTTTTCGTCCTAATGACTTTTTTTAAACTGAATTCGAAGCTGGTCATCTGAACTTTGGCATGGAAATCAACTCAGTGTGTTCTCCCTTCTTTGTTCAAACCTTCGCGCCCGCTACTTCGAGAACGGTAGGCAGTTCGTCGTGTTTATTTCACGGCTATTTGCGTTTTGTTTAAACCTATCATGTAATTTCAAGTCCGTGTTTTATGTTGAAAATGCTGTTTATATGACTGTATTTCAAACCTATGGTTATCAAGTTTGTATGTGCTTTATATTGTTTAATAAACTTTGTGAACTAGCTTGATGTTGTTGTCATTGTTTTAAATTCGTCGCCATGTTTTGCGTCCCAAGAATCAGGCATTTTCCCGCCTTTTTGTGGCAGCCGCCTTTCGCTGCCTTTAAAGAGCCGGTGAAAAAAAAAATACCGGTTCACCGGTTGACGAGACATAGGAGTTGTAGCTTTGTTTCGCTTTGTTTACAAAATGTTTTGTGTCAAGACTACGCGAAGTTTGCGAACTAAAGAAAACTGTTTTGCTAGTACCGTTAAATGTTGGGGGAAAATTTCCCGTCTCAGCAAAACAGACTCGGAAAAATATGGTTTTCTAAAAAGTGTGTGCTTCTGTGTAAAACACCTCCAGGAGGAGAAGCAAAAAAAGTCTATGTGCTGCTTTCCAAAGCGTTCGGAGGAGGACAAGTGCTCTGGAAGGTTGAGCAGTTGCCCACAGCGTTTGCTTTCAGTGTTTGAGTCAATTGGTTCTGCTAGAATAGGTTCGGGGAAACTTTGTGAAAGTCATTTAAAACAGGCCGACAGCGACGAAAGAATAACCGGAAACAAATCTTACGTTTCTCCCAGAAAGGTAAGCTTAATTAAATTTGTGAAGAATGTACTTGAAATTCCCTCGAAGTTTTGTTTTTCTTTGGCAAGAGCAATTAGACTTCGCAAGTTTTTTGTTTTGTTTTTATTATATATTAGCGACAACACTCCTGTAGCGAAAATGAAGCAGAACATACTGCGAAGGTTGCCCCAAGAAATACACCAAACTGGGAAGAACTATTGAAGAAGTTCAATGCACTGGAAAAGGAAAACCAAGAATTGAAAGAAAATAATTCACACCTTAATAGCCAGATCAAAGGTGTGTTTTCAACATTGATTTTGACTGGCTTTTTTCTTTAAAAGGGCTTTCCAACAGAGTGGTTTTACTTAACCCATGAAACAATAATAACAAAAAAAACAATAGCAAACAATGGAATTAGTCCTGGCAGTCAAATGGTGCCTACAGTAATAGTATATAATTTCACGGGTTAAATAAAGATAGGATGTTAAGTAAAACCACTCTAATATGGTTTTATTTGTCAAGGCAAGTTTGTACAGTATTAGCAACATTTGAAATTCAAGCTGCAACTTACTAATTCAAATGCAAGGCATGAAATTAAAACACAAATATACAAAAAAATCTCGTAAAATAAAATAATAACAATAAAAAATTAATAGATAACAGGAATGAATGAATGCCCCCCACATTTGCAGATATGAAACAGGAGCACACCGACCTCCAAGAAAACAATACCAAGCAACAACACACTATCCATGAGCTTGAAGCTGACAAAAAAAGCTCACAGAGAAAATCATAGCTGTCAGTAAGTTAACTTGCCTCAAATCCTACTCTGAAGCATAAGATTTGTCAGAAATCAGTTTATTTTACAAACATCAAAATCACAATGTTGTACTGACAGTCAGTATATTATAAAATATTATTAGTGGAGGTGACTAGTGGTGGATATTCACCAGGCCGCTTCGGCGAGGTGAATATCCACCACTGTCACCGACACTAAAATTAATATGTTGTTTTAGTATATACCAAATCAGTGAGATAAAATCCCAAAACAAAAAACTTAAAGCTGGGAAGTGAATAGCACATAATATTCACCTCCCAGCTAGCCAATCAGAGCATGCAAAAACACTATCCACTGATTTGGTATATACTAATATGTGCTATCCACCTCCCAGCTCATCGTGAGTGTGAATTTATTTGTAAAAGACTTTAATTTGCAGTTTCTTGACAGATAATAAATCAATTATGTTTATGTTTTTTTTTTTTTATCTCACTGATTTGGTATACTGTATACTAAAAAAATTAAGCGGCTGCCAGGGTGAATATCCACCACTAGTCACCGACAGTAAGGGGAATAATTGTTAAATATGTCGAAAGACTGAAGAAATACTATATTAAGTTCAACTTTTCCCTGTTATGAATCTTAAAGGAAAGGCACTGATAAAAAAAAATAAGATAAGAAGAAACAAATACTGTAAAATTGTGGTTGGGTGACCACACCCTGAATATTTAATATATCATACATGACTTGCTCTACTTAACCATGGCTCCACACATAATTTACTCTGACCTTATTCAAGATAAATGAATAATACTAGAAGGCTATGCCAATAAGACAACAATAATTTTCAGGTAAACCTACATTCAGTGAATTGGTGCACCGTTTTCATAAGGCACTGACCGTACATTACTCAAAGGGAAGCCATCATCTGTACAACCCCAAAGAAATGGAGGCATTTTGTGAAAAGCATGCACCTGGTTTGTTCCAGCAAGTGTACAGTTCCATCCTCAATGAGTCTAAAGAAACGCCCACCGCAAAACGGAAGGAACTACAAAGAGTGAGGACAGTGGCAATAATGCACAGTATGAGTTTTTATCGAAATCAGGTATTTCTCCTCCTACAGCAATGCAGAGAGTAAACACAAACTTATTATACATGCATCATTTATGTACAATGCATTGAAAGAGATACACTCTGGTTAAATTTTCCTTCATATTTTCAATAATTTCAAATAAAAATAACCCCAAAAAACATCTGGAAATGAGATCTCCGCTTTCGTTTTTTGACATGCTGTTAATGATGTCTAGTTCTCTATATCAGAATGGGGACGTCATTGGGAGGTGGGGGATGTGGTCTCTTTTATCCTGGGAAAAAATACTTTTCTTAACATTAACAAATACATGCATGAAATCTTATTGACAGAAAATTTGTCCTATGCAAAAAGCCAATGGCCTCAACCTCAAAATGTGTGGTGCAAGTTACAATTCCTTGATGTCAGGGATGGTCCTGGGATATAGCTGCCACCCAAAGACTCTCCGGAACTATGAAAGGGCATTAGCTGAGGCTAACAAGAAAGAGGTTAAGAAAAGAATCGTCGAAGCTACAGCAGTAAGAACAACTTATTCTACTTGATTGTTTAAATTATTTGGTTTCACTAATTAAGATAAATCAAATTCAAGAATGCTGTCTCATTCTACAAGGGCCCTTGATGCTACAGGTGACTCACAAACAGCAAGTCAGTTACAGGTGTATGGAGCGAAAACAGCACATGACTGAAAAATTAATAGCAGCCCTAACGTGTAACACAATAATTTCCGGTATTATTCACTGTAAAGTTGTACTACATGTATAAACTTAATGGCTTAGTGGAGGGACTGGATGGCAAAAGATTTGGCATAATGTCATGGCATACAGACCGAGGAAAGGACTGTGTACACCATGATCAAGTGGTGAGTACATATTATAATAAGTTTTATCAATAACTGTTTTTTTTAGAAAAAGCAGTTTTTGCTACTAATTGAGGATGATATCCACTTCATCCACACAAGTCACCATCCCACAACAAGCCAAACAAGCACTGCCTGGCACATGTGCACGGGCTTGTTGGATGTCCAAGAAAAATGCCAGCAGTGTCCACACCATCTGACCTCACCAAACTCCACAGAAGAGTCCTGGTTACCATGAAGAATGGTGCGGTAAAGCAATGCAGGGGAGGAGCAGATATTCAGTCAGTCTTGGAGTACTTTGATTCAACATTACGTGAATTCTTTGTGTCTAGCTACTTAGGCACCTTGTCAGCAGAGCACAGAAGAGTGGACATGAGCAACGTGAAGCAGAGCTGTGAAAACCTAAGGTTGGAATGAAAAACTATTAATCAATCTTGTTTTCTACCTTATTAAAGGGAAATAAATATAAATTAAAGACACAAAATAATGGCTAAAAACTCAATGTTCCTTCAAAATAGCAATTTTGATTTTTTGACCACTAGCCTGCGAGCAAGCTCTCTTAAGGTTTTTTGGGGGGTGGGGGGGGTGGGGAGGCGGGGAGAAATCAAATTTGATGAACTGTAGTACCGGTAATCCCCTTTCATCCTTGTACAAGGAAATGTGACAGAATCTCTCAGTCTGCCATGTTTGTTCTTAGTATGATTTTCTTGAAAGCCTTTTGTGATTTAACTAATAACAGTAATTTTTGGGAAAGAAAAAATTCAAACATTTTCGTATTCTACAAGCTCTGACAGAAACATTGTCAAAACCTTTCAAGAGCCTTGATGAAACAAATTTAAACATGATTTGAGTCATCCAAGGACACTTGAGCACTTTTAATTACTTCTGTCAACTCCTACATTGATATCTAATACCCTGAGTACACGATATTGCTTGCCTCTTGTTGTGTCATTTCTTCCAGAGTATACTCAGATGAAGCCAGACATGACCTAGAACTACTAAGTACTACTTGGTTATTAGACGAGTTTCAACAAAGCCTAAAAAGTGTGGCTGACTACCGTGCAGCTCTTTCTCACCTACTTAACGAGGCCCCTGAGCTAAAAGACTACCTGAGGCAATTCCTTGTGGTGTTATCAGGAGACTTCCCAACTTGGAAATACAACAAGAAGATTATTGCAGAGGTTTGTTGAATCAACATGCAATAAACAAGTTAAAAATTAGAAAACCAAACCTCCTAAATATTCTAATAGTCTGTTCTTTTATTCATTACATGAACATATTTTAAAGTGGGATCCTGTAACACAGCCAACCAGTTCAGTACCTTCATTGATAATATGGCAAGGCCCATTCCATGTGTCGCTCAACGCACAGGAATCCACGGTGTTGCTGTTCAGACCAGTGTTTGAAAAGTTGTACAAGAAGCTGTTTGGAAGAAACAAGGTAATTTTAATCAATTATTTACAATGCCTACATTTATTTTATCCTTCAAACACAAAACAAATTTATCAGGTCTAGTCTCAGAACTACCACATAGATGATTACTGCTTAATTACAAGGGGTAAAGGTTTACTCCACAAATCTATGTTTTTCATACATGTGGGAATTTATTTGTGCTAAACGTTAGGTTAAATGTAGATAGAATGAGCAGTAACTGTGGCTTCAAATTCAAGAAAAGATGAACAACTTAACATATACATGAACATGTATTATGAATTAACATTATGCTTATCTTCAATATTGGAAATTTTTATTTTAAACAGGTGCTGCCAAAGAAACCTAAACCACACAGAGTAAACACACTGATAACTGCAGCATTTGGTGGCTGGACAATTGTCCGGGATGCTGTTCTCCACCAATTTGGTCCAACGTGCAAGGATTCGGAATATGCGCTCCTACTTCACCTTTTCGATGAAGTCTTACCACTTGTTTTTTACTTTTATTGTACCATTTTCAGAGGTGGAGATTTTAATGAGTGGCTGGCTGCCACATTCCGTATGGCTCTGACTTTTATCACTTTTAAGAGAAGAAACTATGACAAAGCAACACTCGGTCAACTATCCGACATTCTGCACCATGCTGTTGAGAACCAACCCTTGGTAGACAACATCAAATTGTACCTTAATGCCTTTACTGAGAAGAAAGTGGAAGTGTTTCATTCTGTTTTAAGAAGGTTTGTACAGAAAATAAAACACTCCGAAAATATTACATTTTAAAACAAACCTTTGAGTTTGAGTGGCCAATCAGAGCAGGGTTAAAGCCCTATCTACATGTGTGGTACCACAAATCCTGGACTAATAGCCATCCCTCAACTAATAGCTGTCCCTCAATTAATAATTGCCCCCCCCCCCCCCCCGGTTAAAATACTTGAAATAATTGCCTCCCTCAAATAATCGCCCCCCTCCCCCTCTGTATCCCCTTTTTGACATTTGAAAAATATTAAAGAAATCAAATTAACAACACTGTAGAAAGGCCATGTTTCATGATTAAATGGAATAATAATAAAAAAATATCCAGGGCACAACTTCTACCGAGCAATTTTGAAATAATTGCCCCATTTTAAGGCAATATATATACAATGTACATATATTCGCCCCGGCTATTATTTGAGGATTTATGGTACATGTATACAAACAAAAAACATTAAAATAATGCTCTTATATAACACAGTACTGAAAATGTAAAAAGGATTGAAAGTACTGAAATGAAGAGCTCTACAATATTGCTACAGTACATGTATCAGTGAATGTTACACAAAAGACGTGGAGAAAATTAGATTTTACCTGTTTTCATTGTAGAAATGTTCCATTGTGGGCAGAACCAGCTGAAATACAAATCATGGCACATGCTAAAAGTGGAAGAAGGTTTGATTATGATTTTGTACAGTGGTTTCTTCCCCAATATACAAGAGGAAGGGGCATCCACAACATGGCACAACATGTCCACTCGGCAGCAGAATTTCTAATTGACCTGTTCTGTGAAGTGTGGAGTACGCTGGGGCAGACCAACAAGATTCCTAAAGGAAGACGAAAGAACCAGGTTGGTACACTGTACGGTGTAGCTACTCTGACATTACCAATACTACATGAAAATGGAAGTGATGTTACAAAATAAATCGTTTAGGTGGGAGCCCTCCAAAAGAATTGGAGTTTATCATTAAATCTTTTAAATCTTTCTTTGCTTGTCATTATGGTGATACCCAACTACATGTAAGTATATAATTATCATTAGATGTGCTGTGGGAATGTCTACAATAGTGTTGCATTTAAACAACTGTAATATATTTTGTATATTTTTTTGCAGCCATATTATTTTCCAGCATTAGATTCAACACTGGATCAACGCTGCCTTCCCCTGGGCTATGCCTTTTTAGGCCAGGAACCTGACCCAGAATTAGCCTGTGACCAGCCACTTTGTGAAGTTCAATCAGATCAACCAGTCATTCGTCTAAACTGTGGCCACACATTCCACAGAGGATGTCTGATGATTCAAGCTACAAACACAGAAACACAGCTACACAATGTCAGAAGGAGTGAAATGTCCTGTTTGCTATGGACCCTTGTGTGAACGGATGGAAGAACTTGCAACCACACTTAACAGGTGGGCTTCTTTGCAATTAAATGTACAATGTGCAAATTATGTACTTGCTTCGTAAGGAACCGACTCACTGGATTTAGGAACAAATCATTTTGAATAACAAACTAGATTTAGTTTATACTGTTGGCGTTCGTTTTAAAACTAATCATTTCAAGATTGTACTGACCTATTTCATTGACGAGATGTCCTGTTATTAAAACACTGTTTTAGGTATCTGGCAGGTGATGACGATGGAAATATCGACGCCGCCGAAGACGAGGACCATGACGACAAAGATGCAGATCCCGGCGAAGAA
The DNA here is from genome assembly GCA_029204205.1 of Desmophyllum pertusum. Classification (NCBI taxonomy): domain Eukaryota; kingdom Metazoa; phylum Cnidaria; class Anthozoa; order Scleractinia; family Caryophylliidae; genus Desmophyllum; species Desmophyllum pertusum. Next base: position 354,725 of record MU825906.1, read on the forward strand.
ACTGACGATGAAGCTGACACCGATACAGAATTCGACGCACAGCTGTTCAAGGAACAAGTTTCAAAGATCCAGCAGAAAGCAGTTACCCGGTTCTCCGCATTACCTCATCGTGACACTCGACTGCTCAACAGATCAGAAAAAAGGACCACCTAAAAGCAGGCTGAAAATTTGTCAAACTGCACCAGCACAGTTGAAAACATCGATCGCGAAGGACACGTGGAAAAGGTTTCTCCTCTGAACGACGACTAAAAACGGCTTTCTTTAGAAGCCACTCAATATGAAAAAGCCTTTGACCAATTAAAAAGTGTTTTAGGTGACTTGGATCAACAAAGAGATCAAATGCGAATGCGTATTTTTCCTCGCGGGCGGCCGCCATTTTGATCGACATGCCAAACTTCGCAGCCACGCGCAGGCGCATTAATGATAAAAAATGTCTGTTACGTCAAATCACTCAACCAATCAGCGGTTTTTCCGCCTTGTCTCTGTGAGGAGCTTTTTTACCAGTCCAGACTATGTCCAGAAAGGCTATACGCGTGACGTCACGAAACCATTGTTCTCAGGGTCAGATCAAAACATTGAGTCACGTGTCCAAGCCCAAAAAAACAAAATGGCGGACGAAGGCGATGCGAAAAGTTCGCAAGTTGTTCTGTCTTTGTCGCGATCTTTTACACAAATTGAGACTTCATCCGTGTTTAAAACTTCAAAAATGTGAATTAAACCTCGTTGGGGATTTCAAAGATCAATTTGCAGAGTCCACGCACCTCAAACCCGCTGCCGAAGACGAATGTTGTTGTGTGGAAATTATCCATCTCTGAGCAGTGCAGTGATGAAGTATTTGGCGATTTGTACAAACGAACAGGAATTATGAAAACCCCCGGTTAGCGTTTTTTTCTTCACTGGATACTGCACTTTTGGGCAGAGAGGAAATCGAAACTGAGCAATTTGTCAATGACTACTCCGCAACTTGAGGTCTTGGCACTATATACTTAAGCTACATGCTATAAGTTTATATGAAAGTGCTTCTGTCTGCTGAAACTGATACCAAAGGAGAGCTGTTTGGGGAAAGAAAGGAACTATAAACTGCGCTGCTGAAATAAATTACGCTGTTGCGTTATGCTGGGGAAACAACAAATACAAGCTTTCAACATATTTTGAAGTGAATTTTATTCAGTTTAAAAGTATTGTCAGTATTTTGCTTTCTTGCCTGAAGAGTGTATCTGAAAAATGAAAAAAGATACATTTTAGCTTAATTTAGTAGTAATAATATTGGCTAGTACATGTATATTTTTATGCTGATACTAATAAATTGAATTTGTTATAGTATATTAATTGATCTATATTGTGTGCACTGAGCAGTTTAAAATCCAGCACACAAGTGGATGAATTTTAGGGCCTGTTTACATTAGACTATGAGCAGTCCCTCATTTTTCTCAGGATAGTCGAGTGGGAGAGAATGTGAGCGTGTGCAAAAATCCCACTTGACTATCCTGAGAAAAATGAGGGACTGCTCATAGTGTAAGTTTTACATGGAAGAAGAGTCCTTTCAGTGGAAACCTCCTCGAATAAGCTTCTGTTCGAAAAAATATTTTCCAATTGACAGATAAAACTAACTTCAATTAAGTTGGACTGTTAGTGTTTGGAATGATACATTTTGATGGCATTTAGTTCACATGCAAGTTAAAAATATACACAAATTATCCCTGCTTAAGCTGGGTTGATCCTGGTGCGACTTTTACATGCAAAAACATAGTCGCCTAGAAGGGTTCCCCAGCTAGGCAGGTTTAAAGGACGCTTCTAGGTGGGTTACCCCTTCTGGCATGTAAATAAATAAATAGAAAAACACAATAGACCCCGGTAGCCCTTATAGCCAGGGCACCCTATCTCTGTGTAAGGTGAAGCCATTCGGGGCCAAACTGGCCCGCACTGCTGTTGCTTATCCTGGTTTTGGTAGCATGAAGCCGACTAGGAGTATTGCTACTCCACCTGGGTGGGATGTCCAATGCCAGGTTACTCCCACCATTTTTGTTAGGTTGCCCAGGAGTATAAATGGGTACTAGCGAACTGTTATGGTGGAGGGAGGCATGGTGTGCCCAAGAACACAGTGACCCTGGCCAGGGCTTCAACCCGGACTGCTTGATCCGGATTCCATTTCACTAACCATTAGGCAACCACGTCTCCACCTCTCATAAACAGACCCTTAAATTGTGCTTGCTAACGCGACCAAATACCCAAATCATCTCTTTAGTGTGCTTTGTTGATGATGCCGCCGGCCATCATCATTATGCTGAATGGTAACTGTCTATTTCCATCAGAGTTTAAATCAATCAAACAGCTTGCGGGGAATTATATGTGACAAAAAAGTGGTGGTTTAGGGGCATGATTATTGTGCCCCTAACCACACTGTACTGGGGCTTCAAAACAATGCACTGGTTTTCTAAATTAATAGTTGTGGGCCACCAATGCAAGTTTGGAGAATCAAGAAGTACTGTTGTTCTGAATACCTTCGGCAAATTAACAACCTGAACGAGCGAGAGTCTGTACCAAAGTTTATTCCACAAATGCTACAAAATATAGAGTACAACTTTTCCCTGCAGTGAAGGTAAGCTTACATTTCTGCAGGAGACAAAAAATTCAGGTTTTGAGTACCGCAAAATGACAAATGCCTAAATTCTCGTACGCAAATACTTCATCCGTGAGTGAAAGCAGAAAATTCGCAACAGATACTCTATTTTCAAAAATGGTCTACCATAAACTGAAATGGTCTACCGTGCCCAGATCTCGAACAAAGATGGAACATGAACAGAAGAATTCAGCAAAATTGTTCATTTCCTTGTCAAAATTCTGTGAAGAGCACAAAATGAAATGAAAGATTGACTTACCGTAATGTACATAATCAAAATGGCGGCCACGCCGTCGCGAAGACGAAACTCAAACGCTTGTAGAACTCTTCAAATACAACCTTTTCGCCCAAGACTTCGCCATGTTGCTCGTTGACTGCATTCCTCTCGAAAACATACAAAGAAGTTCCCGGATGTGTAGGACAAAGGTCGCAAATGGACTGGGAAACAACGATGTATTTTTCAGTGAATATTTTTGTGATTTTTTCGTATTTTCTCTGAGAACAATGGTTTCGTGACGTCACGCATATAGCCACCGGATGTTGAAAAAATCTGCGGAACATGAGCCTCCTCCTCCTCCGTTCCTCCCCTTGTAACTTTCTAAGATCTACCTACGGGAGGTTTCTCTTGTCGAGACTTCTAAAAAACGCAGTTGTTTATTTGAATAAAGGAAAACTCGTGGAAAACCCGGCGAGTTAATGACGAGATTTCGTTTATTAGCATAAACACAGTGTTTATTTGAATAAAGGAAAACTCGTGGAAAACCAGGCTAGTTAGTCACGAGATTTCCTTTATTAGTATAAACGCAGTGTTTATTTGAATAAAGGATCGTGGAAAACTCGACGAGTTAATGACGAGATTTCGTTTATTAGTATAAAACGCAGTGTTTATTTGAATAAAGGAAAACTCGTGGAAAACCCGGCGAGTTAATGACGAGATTTTTCGTTTATTAGCATAAACACAGTGTTTATTGGAATAAAGGAAAACTCGTGGAAAACCAGGCTAGTTAGTCACGAGATTTCCTTTATTAGTATATCTTTATTGATTTTTATATCATCAAATTAATTCATCTGAATAAAGTTTTTCACGAGATTTCTTTTATTAGTACTAAATGCGCAAATCACGAACTTCGTCATTATATCAACTACCCGCCGTTACGTGGGACAGAAAAAATTCCAAGTTTAAACGGTTGTAGAAACGCGGGATTTTATCGATTGCGATAATTTTTTCGCAGACGTGATCAGGGTAGCAAGGAAATTTATTTAAGCGAAAAAAACTTTTTGGGTTAGTTGCACCATAATTATCTTGTAAGGACAAAAATTCAAATTAAAGTGTTTTTCATTACAACTTTAGTTTTTTGGTATTATTGTGATGATCTCATTTGTTGATAATAAAAATAATAATGGAATGGAATAAAAGATGATTAAAAAACTACTTTAATTTTTTTTTCAAGGCCCCCCTTCATCAGACCAAATATTTTTGTAATTTTTCTTCAAGGCCCAACCTCGTTCCCAGGGTCTCTCTTCTTCCCGCCAAACGCGATCTTCAATCGCGTTTGGCGGGAAGAAGAGAGACCCTGGGAAACGAGGTTGCAAGGCCCCCCCTAATTTTAATTTTCCTCCAGCCCCCCTTACCTGTAATTAATGAACGGTCGCAAATTAACTTGGGCTAACCGGAGTGCTAAAGTAAGGCTAACCCGAGTGCTAATTTGGGCTGATTCGTGCTGTACTATACTATGTGGTATATTCGTCGTGAGGTGTCCTACCTCCCGTAGGTAGATGTTACTTTGTTCTAAGCGCAAAGACGAGTACTTAGTAGTCTTTTTGTCTTCTCCGCCCTGTTGTGAAGTAACCATTTGTGCGCATTTTACGGCCACCACATTAGAATGGCTACCTGCGGCAGCAATACGAATATGGCTTATATTGTAGTCAAGTGCGATGGTAGTGTTAATAATGTTGTCAAAGATAAAGACGTCCGCGAGCAGGAGCTTAAAAAGGAATGGAAATACAAGTGACAGTTCCAAGCAAGATCGCGACGAAGCCAGCCATTTTCAATGGGGTGATTTTGGGATCATTTGGTGAGTACAGTAGCATTTCTTATGCATTCACAAGAAATCTCCGAGTGCTTCAATTTAAAGTTACACATATCCATATTTTTCGTCCAACACTATAGCCTCGATCGATAGGCCGTTCAGTTTAATTTCCTGATCTTTCCTAGCTTGGGGAATTAAAAAGCTGAATCGTTTCTCTCGCTTGTTTGTATGTTAAATACACTGTAATATTTGTTTAAATGAGTAATACTTAAATGTTTTGTGCGTTAATTTTTATTTTGTTGAATTTCTAGTGTGCTAGAATTCAAGCGTGCCGCCGTCAGGTGCGTGTCAGATCAGAAGCCTGGGGAAATTTCCCCGGGAAATTTACAAACAAAATGTAGTTAGCTAATCGAAACTTAGGCCCAGTTATACGTCGAATTTAATTCAGACGAATTTAATTTTCATCAAATTCGTCCATAAGTCGACATAAATTGCCGTCTGATGGAGACGTCGAATTTTACCTGATTTTACCCGTGTCTTCTGATGTGTGCGGTTCCCAAAACAACATCGAGGAATTGATTATTGCTGATCGAAACATGTATATTTGGTCTGTTTCAATTCTTCTGAAAGGAAACTCACACGCTTCCAAGTCTTGTTTTTTTTTTTAATATTCCATGATCCAGAAATTTGTCATTTGCCATCCTTGCGCTCGTTCGGCATAACACGGATGCGCATTGGTCGACTGTTGTCAACTGGGCTGTGAGCCAATCAAAACAAACCTGAAATTTCCAAGATGGCGGACGATGTGCGATTGTGTGCGAGTGTTTTATTAATTAACGTTAAACCGTTGTTCTGGCAATGTTTTATCATGTATAATATAAGTCAAGGCTTATAAGATTTCGGATTTAATAGAGGGATAAATATTTCGGGATAGCGTTCAGTCTGAGTTTCAACTACGGACTGCGGACAGATGAAAGCAAAATCTTCGGGCGGACTGGCCAACACTTTTTCCAGCTTTTTCATTTTGAAACGCTTTTAAGCTTACTTTCCAAAGGAATCATATAGTTCTGCTGGTAAGCATTTTCTCTATTGTATTTTATCTCATGCTGTTAAGCTGTTTTCAATCCAGGTCAGGGAAAAGTCAGGGAGTTTTAGAGAAGTCTGGGAAAACAAATTATCCTTGGTCAGGAAAAATTGAAATTTTGACAGCATGCATGGACATTGATCGTTTATACTAGAAGAAAAAATTCCATGTGATCTGTGCCTGAGGGGTGGTTGGAGGCTGTTATCATATCTGATTTCTACATTTAAGCTTATTTGGTCAGGGAAATTTAAGTTTTATCTCGATTAGGGAAAAGTCAGGATATACAAAAACTTAATTTATCTCTGTGGCAACCAACCATGCGACTGGTGGTGGAGACAGTGAATAGACAGAGGGCTGATATTCTACCAGTACAGTTCCGAGCAAGCTTGGTTAATAAGAGATTAATTACACGACTCTGGCTTTAAATTGCTGTGGAAATTTATAAACCATAACAATGCAAGGAACCTTACCCACACCCTTACCCGCCGGACCAGCAATAAAGCATTCTGATTGGCTAATTTTAGTTAGTGAATGACTGAAAAACAAGGCCAATGGGAGATAGCAGGGAGTTCGAGTTAAATGAGTTCAAGTTAACAGGATTCCACTGTAAATAAATGTATATAATATTAAATGAATGGGACGGTGGAATGAATGTACATGTAACTTTTCGTCATCTGGCCTATCTCTTCAGATAATATTACACAGCTGTTTCGAGAAAGGTTGTCAGAAAAATCGCACGCGACAATCCCGAAAGGTAATCTGGGATATGATCAGCAAGGTACGTTCCTGACACTGTAGCTGTCGAACCTACTTTTGTTGCTTTCTTTTAGCACTCGCAAACATACGTCCATGGCATGCATCTCGTGCCATTTTCTCAGATTTCCCTGAAATTCTGAAGTCAAGTAACCGTGAACTTAGAACTACCCACAATACCTTTCGGGATTGTCGCATGCGCTTTTTTTGACGACTCGAAACAGCTGTATATTAGTATAGGTAATCACATGATTTTGAGTGCAATTGGAATAAATAAGCATGAGTAAATTTTTTGCCCGTAGGGCGAGTGCAATTTGTAGTCTGAAAAATTTACAAGTGCTTATTTATTCCAAATTGCACAAGAAAATCATGTGATTACTTGTTAATAATACACTTGAAAAAATGTGATTCCTTTTTTTACTAAATACAATAATATTACTTAGACAGAGGAGCCCTTGCCCTTCGAAAAATTTCCGAAGTATTCGCAAAGCTACTCCCGATAGAGTTGGAAAATCTTCATAAGTCTTCGGAAGTCTTCGGAAATCTTCGGTCAACTTCGGAAGTCTTCGGGTGAACTTCGGCGATCTTCGGCATACATCGTATGACCGTCGGCAGCCGTTAGGGGTCTTCAGTCGGGTGATCTTCGGAAGGCTTCGGGTGAACTTCGGCGATCATCGGCATACATGGTATGACCGTCGGCAGCCGTTAGGGGTCTTCGTGGTTCTTCGTACTGAAATCTTCGTTTGTAATTTGCACTGTGTAATTGCACTGTGTAATATTGCACTGGTGTTACACTTGAACTGCACTGCTCTTAGCCAATCAGAATGGAGTAATTTTTTCAAGTGTATTATTATATATAATATTATATAGCACCTTACCAAGATAGCTGGTTGATTATACAATTCAAAGAAAACAACAACTTCATGCTGATTGTATGCAATAGTATTTTTTTTCAATCAGCATCTAGGGTATTTACTTGTTTCTAGCACAGCAAAAATTGATCAGTATCTTTTGCCTGGTATCCGCTTAAAACAGGTCTCTGTGAACTCATAACTTTTTAATATGGAATTCAAATTCTGCAGAAAATTTAATTATTGTTGGCAATGATTTCTGGTTTTCCAATATTGTGCTGACAATAAAACACAAACAATCCAGATCGAGATACATTGTACCATATTGACTGTTAATAGTTTTATTTAGTCATCACTTGATTATTTAGTTAAATGACCATCCTTTAAGGCATGTACTGTGTTTAATTAATTAATTAATTAATTAATATCTTTATGTAATTCCAGAATCCCAATCAAAGGCTCAAGAAGACTGTGAGCGGCGACTCGGCCTAACTACAACCATTGAAGGTAATACTTTTCTGTCAGTTTCCTTTTAATTTTACTTTCAAGAGTATTGTTTCATTCAGTGATTTATCGATGTTGTTTAATATATTCAACTTAAAGAATTTACTCCATCTTGCACAGATGAACAACCAAGCTCCAATAAAAGGAAGAGGAAAGCTTTGAAAAAAGTTGTAGAAGGTAAATTAATGGAAAGTGTAATTACTGTTAATTAATTAATGTTAAACATTATATTTATCGTTAAATCTATATATTTTAAAGCACATATAAAAGAAGCCAAAGCCAATGTACATGTTAACTAGTACATAATTATTGTATTATACTCAGTCATTAATAACAGTTTTATTTAGAAAACACTCGCCTGCGGCTTGTGTTTTCTAAATTTCCTGTCTCAATTTTGTTCTCAAATTCAGGTCTTTTTTTGACAGTATAGCCTCTCTCCACCCAGGAGTAAAAATGGGTACCAGCAACAAAATGCTGGGGGGTAACCTGCAATGGACTAGCATCCCATCCAGGGGGAGTGGAAATTAATACTCCTAGGTCAGCTTCATTCTACAGAAACTGGGTTAAGCTGGCTGGCAGTATGGGCCATTTTGGCCCGAGAGTGGGTTATTACCTGGTACAGTTACCCGGTTAATACGGACACCAAAGGGACACGCAAAAGTGTCCGTATTTAAAGAAAAGTTTTAAAGAAAAGTATGAAGATAACCTGAAACTTCCAGTGGGGTGGGGGGCAGGGGGATGGATATTTTCTGGAACCACACATTACCCCTCACATACACGTGTACACAATGTCACATTCTTTCAAAATAATTTCCAACATACAATAGTGACATTGATGAGAAGCTTTTTCACAGACATTACTTTAGGTCTGTGGCATTGGTTTACTCTCCTTACCTGTAAATCACAATTTTAACTTAGATTATCAAAGCATTGTACGTTGTACAGTTTACATATCCAATAGAAACACTTGCATTGGATGAAAACAAAACGTTTGTGTCCTGTTAAAGGAGGTGTCCCAAAGTTTTTTTCGTAACTAAGGGGGCATTATAGGGTGTATTTTTTGAAATTGGATGAAAGTTGAGGAAGTATTAAATTGGTAAAAAAACACTTTCAAATAGCCACAACATGAGAGCACTTTGGCGGGCTATCTTTTCTCCATGTAAACGGTCACACCAGGGTCACCCTCCTAGGCGGGCTATCTCTGTTGACTTGAAAACCCGCGAAAATGGCGGAAAAAGCGATAAAAACAGTAAATTCGCCGCCATAGCCTTTCTTCTTGCTGCCATGTTTGTTATGTAGTGCTTAATAAATCGCACCATTGCAATAAAAAAAAGTCCACCAAAATAAGAACCTGCCAAAAAAAGATAGCTCGCCTATACGATAGCCCGCCCTAATAGCCTGTTCATGTAAAGGCGGGCTATGTTTTAGCCTGGCTGGGAGGGTGACCCTAGTACCGGGGTCACCCTCCCTCCATGTAAACAGGCCCTTAGGTGTGTAATACAGTAGAATCCCGCTAAATCGAACTCCCAAGGGGAAAAAATAGTTTGAGATAGCGGGGGTTCGAGTTAGCCGATAGTAAATGACTGAAAAACAAGGCCAAGGGGAGATAGCAGGGATCGAGTTCGAGTTAAACAAGTTCAAGTTAGCGGGATTCTACTGTAAATTAATGTATATAATATTAAATGAAGGGCTCGGTGAAATTAAATGCACATGTAACTTTTCGTCATCTGGCCTATCTCTTCAGATAATATTTAACAATTATTCGCCGAAGGCGAAGTGAATATTGTGAATATTTACCAAGACGAAGTTTTAGTATAATTTTCAGAGGTGAATATCAAGAACTACAAAATTACGAGCTAAAACATGAAAAACAACACACGTAAGTACTCGCCATATTACCGTAGTTACATCGTTTACACATCAAATTAGTTATCGTTCTGAAATAAGTAGCTTAGGTCTGAAGAGAAGCAAATTTTTGTCACTCCATCTGACACAAACACGGCCGCCTTGGTTGACCACACATTCAAAAACCTTGACAAGTTTACGAGTTTTAAATGCGTTAAAATCTCATTTCTTGAAAATATTTTCCGTCCAAACGTCTTGGTAGTCATTTACCTAGGTTCCCAATGTTTTGAATATCCCGTACTTAATTGGAGTGAATTGTCTTATAGTTTAGAATAAACGAAAATTTCATTCAAAAGCGGGTCGCCATCTTTACTTGCCGGTAGAAGAAAGGTGGCTTAGCTTAGCAGCCACGCCTTGAAATCCCACATTCACCGCCTGGCGCGGTGAATATGCTCATATTCACCTCTGAAAATGATACTAAATATATTATATATAGCACCTTACCAAGATAGCTGGTCGATTACAATTCAAAGAAAACAACAAGTTACTTCATGCTGATTGTATGCAATAGTATTTTTTTTCAATCAGCTAGGGTATTTACTTGTTTCTAGCACAGCAAAAATTGATCAGTATCTTTTGCCTGGTGTCCGCTTAAAACAGGTCTCTGTGAACTCATAACTTTTTAATATGGAATTCAAATTCTGCAGAAAATTTAATTATTGTTGGCAATGATTTCCGGTTTTCCAATATTGTGCTGACAATAAAACACAAACAATCCAGATCGAGATACATTGTACCATATTGACTGTTAATAGTTTTATTTAGTCATCACTTGATTATTTAGTTAAATGACCATCCTTTAAGGCATGTACTGTGTTTAATTAATTAATTAATTAACATCTTTATGTAATTCCAGAATCCCAATCAAAGGCTCAAGAAGACTGTGAGCGGCGTCTCGGCCTAACTACAACCGCTGAAGGTAATACTTTTCTGTCAGTTTCCTTTTTAATTTTACTTTCAAGAGTATTGTTTCATTCAGTGATTTATCGATGTTGTTTAATATATTCAACTTAAAGAATTTACTCCATCTTGCACAGATGAACAACCAAGCTCCAAAAGAAAGAGGAAAGCTTTGAAAAAAGTTGTAGAAGGTAAATTAATGGAAAGTTTAATTAATTTTAATTAATGTTAAACATAATGAAGCCAAAGCCAATTTTAATTTTAATTTAATTTTAAGTGAGTTTTATACATGTACAAACATGTATAAAACTCACTCGCCTGCGGCTTGTGTTTTCTAAATTTCTAGCTGTCTCAATTTTGTTCTCAAATTCCTGTCTTGTTTTGACAGTATAGACATGGCTTTGACTTCTTTATTTGTTTAATTTTGAATAGTGCCTCTCTCCACCCAGGAGTAAAAATGGGTACCTAGCTGAGCGACAAAATGCTGGGGGTAGCCTGCAGTGCGACTTAATAAGCATCTCATACAGGGGGAGTGGAAATTAATACTCCTATAGTCAACTTCATGCTACAGAAACCGGGATAATTAAGCTGGCCGGCAGTATGGGCCATTTTGGCCCGAGAGTGGGTAATTACCTTAACTGGTACAGTGGAACTCGGTTAATACAGACACACCAAAGGGACACGCAAAAGTGTCCGTATTATCGGCCGGGTGTCCGTATTAGGCCGGCTTGCAGAATAAATGTCAGGAACACATGTTTTATCGATACAAAGACTAAAGCATACAATTTAAAAGAAAGTAACTTTGTTTAAAAATTCAAACTGAAGAAACCTTACGCTCATTCAAATACATACATGTATGTACGTATATACGGTAGTCAAATGTTTTGCACTAAAAATTAATGTTCTCTTGTTTCAAATGCAACAACGTAATCATTTAAAGGTCTTAATAAAATAGTTCATGACTTTAAATTAGCTTGCTCTACACTGGCATTTTCAGTTTGCGGTTCAGCCAGTCACGGGTGTTGGCTGCCTTCTATTAGGTTCTTTCAGATAACCAGTGTCCGTAAAGCGAGGTTTAAACTTTGTATGAGAGCGTGTCATTCAGGTCACAGAAAAGTGTCTGTAACGTCCATATTAGAGAAATTATAGCCGTCGGAACAAACCAAACTGCCTGTAATAAACGGGTGTCCATATTATTATTTAAGCGGGTGTCCGTAAAGCGGAGTTCCACTGTACTTCCAAATTTCTGATGATGATCATCCCGTCACTTTTATATGTGAGTCCCCCCCAGGCCGAAAAGCTATATGCATCGGCTGACACACTCCTGGCACATCAAACAACACGCTACATTAAACCCTCGATTTGTCTTTGTACTCAAACAAGGTCCACCCTGTCCAACATATGATGGATTAGAAAGATTGGGTCAAGATATTGGTGTAGACTGGATGAAACTTGGTCGTCGCCTGAAAGTTAAAGACCCAGTGCTGCAAGCAATAAATCAAAGTTACAAGCAACTATCTGAAAAAGGATACCGAATGTTAAAATCCTGGAAACAGAAAAATGGTTGTACTGCAACTTACAGAGTTTTGTATGATGCTCTGATAGATGAATTAATACAGAGGCAAGACTTAGCTGACAAATATTGTTAGTTAAGCAACAATATATAGTTAAACCCTTAATTTGCACCCGAATAATGTATATTGGGGTACTTCAGCATACACTGTAGGTCACTATACCATAGAATCCCCAAATTAAAGTAGTGACTCATCCCCATAGATAACAAAAAATCTGACACTGCTTTCCGAAAATAGCGACCACCTGAAAGTACACTTAGCTGTAGCAACATCACTCCCCACAAAACGCGAAAAGCACACTTAATCTTAAAAAGTTAAAATAGAAGCCTTTTCTTGTAGTGTATTCGGGTAAATGATGATGGCAGTCATTTATCCAAGAATAAAAACTGTCAAAATTTTTTTGGATTCTACTGGTAATTAATATTGCTGAGATAAATGAGAAAGATATAGTGTGAACGAGATTGCACTCTAATGTTTTAAATGCAGATAAATATTATTGTCTCCAGAAACGAGATATGCAATAATATTGCTTGTGTATGATGTTGTGTGGTTTAAATTTATTTTGGTTTAAAATTTTTCAAACCAGTTTGATTTTTATTTTCCTTAAGTTTGTTTCAGATTATGGTAATGAATACAAAGGAAAAAAAAAATCAAACTGCAGTTTGAAATTTTTTAAACCAAAACAAATTTGAACCATGTACAATAGAACCTTATTACAGTCGAAGCTCTCCTTGCGACCACTCTCATAAGCGACCATGAAGCTCTAGTTACGACCACCATTGTGAAACCCCGTTTAAATTGTCACTCAAACTCTGTAATTAAAAGTTCTCGTAAGCGACCACTCCCAGCTGCGTAAACCACCGCGACCACTTTTGGGAATTACCAACTGGTCGTTTCCTTGTTTTTAAGCACTCGTAAGCAACCACTTGTTGTGCTACACATTTATGAGACATTGTAATGTATCATTTTGTAATCATCCGAATAAGAGAAGTTTTCAATCCCTGTGGATATGCGTGACCTGTACAGTCACTTTAATTGTCTTAATTCCATACATTTCCTAAGTGGCCAGCCTCTATTGTTTCAGCACGTGGTCACTACGACAGCCCATTCTCGTAAGCGACCAGCTCGTTACGACCACTTTCTCGAATTCCCGAGGTGGCCGCTTATGAGAGCTTCAACTTACTGTAATTAGTATTTTAAGAAGATTGTAAGACAAGCATTTTGTTTGATAACTTAATTGTTCAGTTTTTTATTGATGGTTTTGAAACATATATTTGTACATGTATACTGTATAAATTGTAAAGTTTGTTGGTGACTATAGCGCGTCACACTAATTTATTAAGGTGATTCCTTAGTATTGCATTGCGCATCCTTACTGCGCATGATTTCACACGTAATTAGCGCGCGCACATTAAGAAAATGGCGGCTTTCCCTTTACGGCTGAGCTCGCCAGAGAGATGAATCGTCGTTTTCTCGTAAACGAGTACGGTGACCTATCAATTTTTTCTCTTATTTTGAGTCTAGCAATCACCTTCTTTCTATAAAATAAATATAGACTAATTTCTATTGCAGAAGAATAAATAATCACCGGAAACGTGAACTTAGCTAATAAAAACGTTTCTGGAAGCTGATATTGTAAGGAATTAAGGGGTATATACAAGGTCCTCCTGTTCCTAAACGAATACCGGGACCCCCCTTTTTTATTTCAAAATTTAAGTTCCCTTAAGATAAACAACCAATAGGCAAAGTTTGAATGAAAATCTATTGTAAGTTCTATTTCGATGGAATGACCTTAACCTGGATCATTTTAGAGTCTATTCATAAACGTGCAATGGAATCTCTTGCACCATATAGTCTGCAAAATGTTCTAAACTTTTAATAAGCAATTTCTGTTCATTAAATTATACAGAGGAAAGAGCAAAGTGCACTATGGAACATGTATTCCCTTTTTGTAATGCTTAAAATCCCCCTCCAACTGTCGCTTCAATCCCGGCGGTTACTAAATTTCCCTTTGACTTGTGGCAGTGAAAGGATGAGTATTCGATGGTTATGATTTAATATGTCAGCCCAAGATCAAGTTTCGTATGTATTAATGTATGTAAAGAATGTGATTGACATGTGCGATGAAAGTGTTGTATTTGAAGTTAATGAGGAGAAAATTATAATAATAATTTTGATTATTAAAAAAAGTAGGGAAAAAGGTTTTGTGAGGAGTTTACTGAATTTTATTTGTTTATTTTATATATCCATTAATTTTACAGTATTCATTTATGGAGATGGTTTCTGGTACCTGACGTCATACGCGTGGTGCCCTTGTAGTGCTCCTCTTTCGATCTGATCATCGTGTCCCGTCTGCACACTCAGAATATTTCTGGAATGTGTATTTTGTTGCTACCAATCAGAGGCAAGATGAAACTCGGGTATGATTGGTAGCAATACACATTCCAGAAATATTTCAAGCGTTCATGGTTTTAGCGGATTTCACAGTAATTACACTCACTATGGCAAAATACTGTATCTCTGTAAAGTGGAATTTTCGGGTCGAATCTCACACATTTCCATCCTCCGAGACCCAGGGATATAATATATTGGAGCGTCTCCAAGAGAACCCTCTCGGGCAGGGGAAAAATTGAATGACATAAGCTTACCAACATTCTCTGCATCAAGTGAAAAGCACAAATACATGTAACTTGTGTGGCAATTATTTGCATCGTTTGGCTCAGGGAAGCTAATGGATTTTCCGAAAAAATCGAAATAAATCTGACTTAGGGACTTGTCATAAATTAGCAGGGGTGGAGATTTTGAATTGACTGTTGCAATGGGAATGAAATTTCCTGACCCTCCCCTTAACTGGGCTTGGCCTAAAATACCATGGCACTCACGCTCACTCACGGTATATCCTTGAGCATAAATTTATGTGACCCTCCCCCTTTTCACTGCCTATTTTTCATGACCCTCCCTTTTTAGGGGCTCAAATATGCTCCTGCCCTCCCCCATTTCCCACCTCACTGCCCCCTGCTAATTTATGACAAGTCCCTTACCTTGTGTCTGTTTTGTGTTATTTAGATGTTTGTGTGTTCCTCCCCTTCCCCTGCAACTTGTGTGCTATTATTTTATCTAGAACATAATATATTTCATGAATTCTCATACAGCTGACATTGTTACACAATTCCCCAGCCGAAATAGAATTTCACGTACATCTCGAAGCACTAAATTTAAAAAAAAAATTTGTATAGAGAGCTGAGCCTTGCCTGAGCTGCCTGAGCTTTGCGAGGAATGAAATTGAATAAATGTACGCATTGCGTGCCTATCAAAACGTACCGTGACGTCATCTCAGTGAAGACGGAAGTCATGTGACCGCAGGCTGGCACGAACAGGACTGAAAGTGAAAACACAAAACATGGCGTTGTTTTTAGTTTTCTTGGGTGTAATTCTGCTTCCTTCTTGCCTTGGATCTGATGCCCTGGCAGGAGGAATAGAGGAACGAAAACATGATGACCCAGATGTCCTTGATGCGCTGGATTTTGCCATGAATGAATTCAACGCCATGCAAAACAACTTGTACCGTTTGATGGCGACCAAAGTCAGCGACGCAACAGTACAAGTAAGCTTTGTTTTTCATAAATTTCGATGTAATAAAGCGACTGATTTTACGATTTGAACTTGCAGGCTTCGAAGTACAATTTGTCAAGACACCATCTTAAAGAAAAGACATTGAATTCGGCGTTTAAGCTTAATATTTATAAGCTTAATTATTCCTCCGCTCGATCTGTTTTCAAAATTTGTTTTTCGAAGTCTTGCAAATTCAGTCGAATGTTTGATGTCAGATCTATATAAACTAAGGGATCAAAAATAAGTACAAGCTTATACTTGTATGTGTAAGCTTTCTTTTCCAGTAGCTAGCCAGGATCAGTTGTTGTATCTAATATAATCCCGGGATGACTAAAAACAGGACGTTACAAATCGATAATTTCGATACTCGAAAAAATCGATAAAAATCGATAATTTTCGATACTAATTAATTGATTAATATCGAAAATCGATAAAAATCGATAGCAAAAGTTTTTGTGATTATCGATTTCGATCGATTTTTGTATAGGTAATCGCATGGGGCCGAGTAAAATTAAGGATTAATATCACGCGTGTTTTCAGAAGTTGCAGAAATTGCCCGAGTCGCGCAGCGACAAGGGCAATTTCTGCAACTTCTGAAAACACAAGTGATATTAATCCTTAATTTTACGAGGAAACATGCGATTACTTGTTTTATGACATAGAGGGCAAAATTTTCGGAAAACCTTCAAAGCGCCGCGAAGCTAAATTCAGCCGCGGCGGAACGAACTGATATTCCTTCCAAAAATACACAGAATCACAGAAAGATCAAGCAAACCCTTACGTTCAGAACAGGGTAACGTTGACTGTTATGTAAATCTTAAGAGAAAATTGTAAGTCGTGAAAATAAAAAAAATAACAAGCTTGCAATCAAGCCAAGTAAAACGTAATTTTATTCACCTGTTTGCATGTTTTGAAGCCGGCTTTCCGCTGCGAGCTGCTTGACATGTCAATCCTACATCGATAAAACCGTGAGCAAACGACGAGTCCAAACAAACTTGTAGAGGTAATTTATCCGGTTTAAATTGACCTTCTTCTTTCTTTGAACAAACTCTGTGATCTTTTATACTCTGGGTTGCACGTGATGAAGCCCGTATTTAACAGAGGTGAAGCGAAGAAGTCAGTTGGCAGCCATGAATGAATTTCGTTGCAAACTCGCCAAGTGTCTAGCTGATGCAAGTTTTCTAGTTTTCAACTGAAATAATCTTCTGTTGCTTCGAGTGAAACACTGAGATTCAGCTTTCGGAATTTCGTTTTAAGCTATCACACGGTTTCCGCTCCTTTTTCATCAAATAACTCGGGAAACTGAAGTCAAACTCCGAAGCGACGACGTACAAGTGAGCGCTGTGTTTGAATATTCTGCTCAAAATCCCGCCGTCAAGAAGCCAACTGAGTGCAGCGCGCTCAGCCAATTAGGAGCGAGGAATTTTGCCGCTCGACCAATCAGGATCAAGTAATTTTGCCCCAGGCAAACCAAAATTAATGAAAAATGCCCTCTGTCTCAGCCAATCAGCATTCAGTAATTTTGCCCTCTATGTTATAAGTAATATTAGAGTTCGATTTCTATCGAAAATATCGATTAGTTAGAAAAATGTTGTACAGCTTTCCTCGCCGCGTCCGCCATCTTGGATTTCAACTCCGGAAAGACCCTGGAAACGAAAGTGACTGATCATGTGACCTGTCGTTATCATTTACGCAACTCCGAGGCTGGAAAACGTCCGTGAACAACATATCAGAGAACAAGATG
This sequence comes from Desmophyllum pertusum, assembly GCA_029204205.1. Taxonomy (NCBI): domain Eukaryota; kingdom Metazoa; phylum Cnidaria; class Anthozoa; order Scleractinia; family Caryophylliidae; genus Desmophyllum; species Desmophyllum pertusum. The sequence continues at coordinate 372,302 of MU825906.1, forward strand.
TCGTACGTCTGCGTATGTAGAAGAGAATGACGTTTGAAATTTGGTTTAATTGAATTCACCCAAGGCACAATACAGTTATGCTCGGGAACAATATTCTTCAGTATTCTTACAATGATTTATTCAGTTTACTGGGTTTATTCCACGGATTCCACCATTCTTCGGTTTCCACGTGATATTCCGAGACTTGCTTATCCTGGTGGAAGAATTTTCCGCTCTAACCGCGTGTTACAGGTTTCCTAAGTGTAACATTTTCATACATCTGTTTCGTGCTATCTTCCAGCTTTCATTGCTCCATATGACACTGGGTTATCACAATCAAGAACAGGCGGTCGGGACGTAAGACACAGTGGTTATTTTTCCTTTGATTTCGGATCGTCTTTTTCATTCCGAGATGCCAATGAATTTAAGTTTCACTCTAGTAATCGATCAAAATCGATAATCCGATCCCAAATCGTGTGATTATCGATTTTTATCGATTATTTTGACTAATCGATTGATCAGTATCGAATAATATCGAGTAATATCGATTAATCGATTAGGTTTTCGATGATCGATTTCGATCGATTGTAACGCCCTGCTAAAAACAGTTTGTCTGATCTCGGGACAATAAGCTTATATTAAGCTTTTAAAGGCTCAAAAATAATTATTTTATCGACCCTAGCCTCATGAAGAAAAAACCATGTTACATGAATAAGCTTGCTGTTCACCATCGTCTTTCATTACCCTCATACCAGACACAAGATAAAACTCATCCAGACATGAAATTTGTCATGTAAATGCAGTTGAAGGGTTTGTATTGAAGGTAGAAATGTACTGTACATTATGAATAAGCTCCGGGAATTCAGGACATCTCGAAGGTGTAGATCATTGCGATCACCATTTTAAGTTTGGATTTTTTCACGCCCAAAAAAAACAATCGTTTTCAAATCAACACGGTTACCCCATTTACACGGCACTCATAACCGTATTGTTTTGAAAACGCTCCACTTTGGACAGCGTTTTCATAAGTACACGGTTACACATAATTTCCATGTAAATGGAAGCGCAACTGTATACAAAACAATACAGTTACAAATGAAACCACGCTCGTGTAAACAGGGCCTAAAACACAGTTACTGTTGTCCCTTTCGCACAAAATTTTAAAGAAAAAATGTCCTTATTTCCTTCAGAATAAAATAATACTTCCATGTCCCATATTGGCATAATGAATTTAATAATTAATTTAATTTACAGTAAATAAATAAGTAAATGTAGAATTTGGCAAGTTTCTAGCACAACTGTTGGTTTCTTTCTATTAAAATTACAGTTCTAAATGAAATAATGAAATTACTATAAATTACAATAAAAATATATTATTATGCAGAAAACTGTATTATTACCCTTTCTTCCATCTCTCGCTCCCCATCTCTCCCCCCTCCCCCCACAGGTCTCTTCCCCATCTCCCCCCCACCTCATGGTAATTACTGTAAAACTCCATGTATAAGCCGCACCCGTAGATAAGCCGCACCCCCAATTTGGAAGCTCAATTTTGAGAAAAAAATCTGATGAGACGAGTTGCATTTAGTAAACAAACAAGTACAGTTTCAGAACACTAAATGATGCGGTTGTTACAAACTTTCACATTTATTAACTCTTTATACGGTCGAATCTTACTTGTCATACCTTGTACGTTCAAGATCACCATGTCTTGAACTTAAAATGCTCTTTTGTTTCGATTTTTCTGCATTGTTGCTTCAAAACACGTTCAAATGAAATGTACGAAGCGATAGCTTGGTAACCAAGCATTTACAAGTAGAGAGAAGTCTGGGCACATCGCCATGGGATTGTAAGAGTTTGCTCGGTAGTCCAAGGATCAGTACCATGTCTTTCTTGATGTTTGGGAACATTCAATAGCACAAAACTTGAAGCAGGGCAATAATTCAAAAATCCAGCGGATAAAGTTGTCGTGCAAGAAGTAAAAAACATTGAAATGGTCGGCCATTTACCACGCAACTTGAAAGAACCACAAAAGAACTACCGAGGAACAAGATGTGCCGATGAAAGTTTGACACAAACATGCAGCTCCTTTACGAGCAACTACCGGTCATAAATGCAATGATTAACAACAACATACTTTCAGTTTGTTATATATTTATTCAGTAACATCCTAAGATATTTTTATGAATATTAATTAGGCTGCTGAGAACCCCAATCGCAGATGGTGCGGTAGATAAGCCGCACCCCTGATTTTTAACCCAAATTTTGAGTAAAAAGGTGCGGCTTATACATGGAGTTTTACGGTAATAAGAGTCACTGATAATCCTTATTACAGTAAGAACACAGCAGGATGTTTGCTCACCTTCATGTACAGTACATGTACCTTCCAGCATGCCATTCCCATGTACTGAATGTTTTATGAACATGTTTGTGATCTTTCAGGTTGTTGCTGGCCAAAAGTTCTGCATTGTTACTGAGGTTGGCATCTCCCGAAGCTGTCGTAATGACGACTCCCACAAATCTGCTTCTTTGGAACTCTGTCCTGTCGACACACTGGAGGTATAGTACTGTACACCTTTAATGTACATTTTTCTAATTCCTTATTTATATTAAAGGAGGGTTTTGATTGTACAGTCGAACCTCCGATAATGGAACCTCCCGTAGGTGGACACCTCTCGTAAGTGGACACTTTAATACATTGTACATGTGGGAGATGCGTTGGCCTAATGGATAGTGCATTGGACTCTGAACCTGGTCCGGGTTCGAGCCCTGGCCGGGTTGACTGTGTTGTGTTCTTGGGCAAGATACTTTACTCTCACAGTGCCTCTCTCCACCCAAGAGTATAAAAGGGTACCAGTGACAAAATGCTGGGGGGTACACCCATGTACATGTACCTGCGATGGACTCACATCCCATCCAGGGGAGTAGCAATATACTCCTAGTCGCTTCATGCTATGGAAACCGGAATAAGCTCCAGCATTTGTGGGCCACTAGGCTTGTGAAGACTTGACCTTACGTATACCTGTACAGCAGTCATGTCTACATGTACATGCAACAAGTGCTACATGATTGTACATTTTTAACCTCCCATAAGCGGACACCTCTCTGTGGACACTTTTTCTGGCCCCAGCCCCAATTAATGGTGTCTGCCAGCTTGCAAAGACTCATTCTTTCTTTATAAGATGTTTTGGTTTGATCCTGGTAAATTTATGTTAATAAGGAGGTCAAAGAAGGCCATTGTAAACAAAGAACAAAACCTTAAACATAACTTTACATTGTAGCTGCAGTATATGACACATACTGAATCTTGTTTCTCCACAGATGAAATGTAGGTTTGTGGTTTACAGTGTGCCATGGGAAAAGAGAAAAGAACTTGTAAGCCATGAGTGTGTGGGTTTGGAGGAAAAGATCTTGTCTTGTGAGCGTAGCGCTAGCAGCCCTATCAAGAAGTCTGCAGAACCAGAACCGGATCAAAATAACATGGTGAAGGAAATGTTTGTGGAGGTTAAGGTAATTGGACCTGTAGTTAATTACCATGATTCGCAAAGGCCTTGAAAAATGCTTGAAAAAACTCTGTCCGTGAGCATAAGTTTAATTTTCTCCTTTCTCAATCTGTGTCTTTAGCCAAAACACTCTGAAGGTGACGCCAATTTGGAGGAGACATTCAGAAACTTTGTGATCAAGCACAAGAAGCCTTATTTTGACCGACAAGAATGGTCAGTTTGATCTATTTTGCCTTCATTAATTAGACAGTTTTAGCAAGAAACTGACTGGTTTAATTCACAGATGTTTTTAATAAAATTATTCAGCTTCAGTGTACATGCATATAGCTTGAATGAACTTTATTATTAAATAGTGTCAATAAACACATAGCAGAATGAAATCTACTAATTGGGGACACTATTTTAGAAACTAATTAAAATAAATTAAGTAATACTATTTACATTTTGTAAGACGTTCTAGTTAAAAATTTACACATAATACTAATGTTACTTAATATAAAAAGGAAACCCTATAATTTATGTTGAAATTTACAAGCAACACTATTATTATTATTTTAAGACTAGCTTATATTTGTATTAATCTTGTTAATTAATCTTGTTAATCATAAAATAATATTCTCAAAACCTGTACATGTATGTATGATTTATGTATACTTACACATTATTGTACTGATCATAGTTTACAGTGAAGAGTAGCCTACCATATAATGCTACTTGACAAAGTTTTTTCAAAATGATTAACTTTTGACAAACTTTCTGATGGCTTTCATTTCAACTGGCCAATCAAAATGAAAGAATAATTTATTATGGGAGGCAGAGTGGTCAAGTCCTGCATTCGCATTCTAGAATCAACATCTCTGCCTCCCACAGTTCTTGCAATTTGATTTGCTAGTTTAAATGGAAGCCATCAGAAAGTTGCTAAAAAGATGTCAAAAAATCAATCAAAAACTTAGTTGAGTGGCAACAGTAGGGAGCTCTTCAATGTTATGTACACTCAGCATAATCATTCAATTCCACTGTTTGATCTTGCATTTTTTCTGGTCCTACATGTACATGTAGAGTACAAGAAACGCTTTGCAGTTTACCAAGACAACTTGGTCCGAGCTCGAAAGATGCAAGATATGGAACAAGGTTCCGCCAAATATGGAGAGACTGTATTCAGTGATCTGACAGGTTAGTATCTTGTACATTAAGAACGAATGTCGCTAAGGATGGAGCCAAATTGGAAATGGTCAAAATAAAGTTTCCTTCATATTTTGTGTGTAGTTAGCCCTTGGGGTGGAAACATTCATGATGATATTTTTTTCACTTCCTGCACTAACCTAGACTTGGGATCAGGGGGGGAAGTTCATGCCCAAAAATGTATTTTTTGAGGTATTTTTAACCCTGAAAACTGAGATTTTGTTAACTAATTCTCTCAAAATGCAAAAGACTGGTTAAAATTCTGCTGACATCCTGGTATAATATCATCCTTCCACTCTACAAAACTGGCACCGGATTTTCAGTTTGCCCCCTGGGGCCCCCCTGGCCCCCTGTCCTTTGTAAGGGGGGGAACCGCCTTTTAAAAAAACTGAAAATGAGACATCTTTGGCTAAAATAAAATCAAACTGGTATTCATATTTTGACCAAATTTGAAGTTGCAAATGAATATTTCGTCCTTTGTGAATCTTTTGGCACTGAAAAGTCCGCGGGCACTCAATTATTTTTTGCAGAACACATAATTTACAATACTGACCCACGGCAAAATGTTAATTTTCTGTCATTTTCAATGCCCACTTTCTGGGGCTTAAATAATGCTATTTGTAGCAACTTACCACTACACTGTTTCTCTATCATCGATCATTTGAAAATATTTCACTTTTACAGCTTACATTTAAGCAACTTCAGAAAAACAAATGTTTTGAATAGCACATCCACTGGTGAAACTGTTAATTTATGCAAAATAATACCACTCAAGTTACCGGCCAAACAAATATAAAACTGAGTTGTGTAGTTCATTAAACCACGGAAATAAAACTTATAATAAACAATTGATGTTTATCATACCATTTATTAAGTAGTAACTTCAAGAACCATCTCAGAGGCAACGAGGAATCACGCCGAATATTATAATTCATCGATGCTTTCGTTATGCCCAGATAATCAATGCCACCATGTTGAAACTATAGTTCTCGTCAGTTGGATCAGCCCCAAATGGTTTCTTTTACACTGAAAATATTATCTGGAATTTGCTGCAGCTGATAACTATCCACAAAATACTACAAACAGCTTCACGATGCTCCACTGATCGATGCTGTCACCGCCATGTTGGATCACTTCTTCACGGTCAGGCCGTGATGAATGCTTTACAGGCCCTCCTTGTTCTTTTAGAAATGTCCGATCTCTTGAGCTCCACAATTCTCAGCTATAAATCCTGAGTTATAAATCAGTTAGCTATATATAAATCCTTTTGAAGTACATGTATCACTGTTTGGTTGTAAACTTTAAATACGCCGGGACTCCTGGGACGCCCGGGACACTTGGTGTGTTTATCTATGGTGTCCGCTGACCGAAAAAGATGTAAACATACAATCGTCTCGTCCCGGCTTATTTGGAGTTTACAACCAAACAGGGATACTTCAAAAGGATTTATATAGCTAACTGATATATAGCTCAGGATTTATAGCTGAGAATTGTGGAGCTCAAGAGATCGGACATTTCTAAAAGAACAAGGAGGTTTGCCTGTAAAGCATTCATCACGGCCTGACAAGAAGTGATCCAACATGGCGGTGACAGCATCGATCAGTGACATCAGTGGAGCATCGTGAAGCTGTTTGTAGTATTTTGTGGATAGTTATCAGCTGCAGCAAATTCCAGATAATATTTTCAGTGTAAAAGAAACCATTTGGGGCTGATCCAGCTGACGAGAACTATAGTTTCAACATGGTGGCATTGATTATCTGGGCATAACGAAAGCATCGATGAATTATAATATTCGGCGTGATTCCTCGCTGCCTCTGAGATGGTTCTTGAAGTTACTACTTAATAAATGGTATGAAAAACATCAATTGTTTATTATAAGTTTTATTTCTGTGGTTTAATGAACTACACAACTCAGTTTTATATATTTTTGGCCGGTAACTTGAGTGGTATTATTTTGCATAAATTAACAGTTTCACCAGTGGATGTGCTATTCAAAACATTTGTTTTTCTGAAGTTGCTTAAATGTAAGCTGTAAAAGTGAAATATTTTCAAATGATCGATGATAGAGAAACAGTGTAGTGGTAAGTTGCTACAAATAGCATTATTTAAGCCCCAGAAAGTGGGCATTGAAAATGACAGAAAATTAACATTTTGCCGTGGGTCAGTATTGTAAATTATGTGTTCTGCAAAAAATAATTGAGTGCCCGCGGACTTTTCAGTGCCAAAAGATTCACAAAGGACGAAATATTCATTTGCAACTTCAAATTTGGTCAAAATATGAATACCAGTTTGATTTTATTTTAGCCAAAGATGTCTCATTTTCAGTTTTTTAAAAAGGCGGTTCCCCCCCTTACAAAGGACAGGGGGCCAGGGGGCCCCAGGGGGCAAACTGAAAATCCGGTGCCAGTTTTGTAGAGTGGAAGGATGATATTATACCAGGATGTCAGCAGAATTTTAACCAGTCTTTTGCATTTTGAGAGAATTAGTTAACAAAATCTCAGTTTTCAGGGTTAAAAATACCTCAAAAAATACATTTTTGGGCATGAACTTCCCCCCCTGATCCCAAGTCTAGGTTAGTGCAGGAAGTGAAAAAATATCATCATGAATGTTTCCACCCCAAGGGCTAACTACACACAAAATATGAAGGAAACTTTATTTTGACCATTTCCAATTTGGCTCCATCCTTAGCGACATTCGTTCTTAACAGTTATCGCTCATGACACCGAATGACTAATTGACTAATAATACAAAATGTGAGTACTGTGTGGCATGAAATTTTTGCGGGAGTTTAATTTCGTGGATTGCCGATTTTTAGCTTTTCGTGGGAACAAATTTTCGCGAATTTGGATTTCAAACTTAATTGCTGGGAGCAAATTTTAGTGGATCTAGGGCAAGTTCCTGCCCGGTATTTCATGTATGGTACTTGTAATATTGTTCGCAGTCAATTTAAAATACATACAGATGGAATAAATTTTTGTGGAATTTTTTTTCGCAGGATCATTAGAAAATCCGCGAAGTTCGAAAAAATTAGATCCCGCAAAAATTTCATGCCTCACAGTAGGTGAATGTTGCATAACAAGATGACGTTCGCGGTATTGTTCAAATAGTATCACAAAAAGCACAAAAAGTTTAAATTACATATTGATGGTGAATATCAATCAGTCAGCAGGTAACTAAAAGCACATAAATGACACGTGTGCCTTGAAAAAATGTTTAATAAGCACCCTCCTCTGTTACATGATATGTAACTACCTCCCCCTTTGTGAGATGTAATGTACAGTACTGTTATAACATTAGTAAGCCCCCAGAGAGTAAATAAAATTATGGTTTACAAGTGATAATTTCGCTTTTCCCCTTGGGAAACACAGGAAAACATTTTCCACTTACCATAAAAGCTCTATTTAGCCCCCCCTCTCTATTAAGCCCCCCCCCCCCCCCTATCTAATAAGCCCCCCTTTGGAAGTCGGATTTTGTAATAAGCTCCCCCCTTCCGTCAGGCTGATGTAAATGACTTTTCAGCAATATTTTCTGGCGTTTCAGTCACTTTGTATTGAAATGTGGTCTTTAATTTCCAGAACTATCACCGTCCTTTGTAAGACGGTCATACATAACCCATTTCTTGTTCTGTTTTAGTTAGTGGTGTAATCAGTAAAGTTTAAAAAATAAATGTGAATTTTCTTGAAAATTTATGATTTGAAATAAGCCCCCCCTCTCTATTAAGCCCCCCCCCCCCCCCCTTCTTGAGGCCTGAAATTAAATAAGCCCCCCGGGGGCTTAATAGAGCTTTTACTGTAGTAGTAGTAGTAAAACTTTATTTAACACAGTGTCAATTCACAATACATGCTCTTCCATCGAGCCGTGTATTAAATTAATTACAATAATAAATTAAATTACGTAGCTAAATATGTTATTTACAAAATTATGTATAATCTATAAAAATTACTAACTATTTATTAAATTTGATAAATATTAAATACATGATTTAAAAGAGCTAAGAGTGGGCTGTGCCTTAGTGCTCAAAGGCAAGCTGTTCCAGAGGATGGAACCGCGATATTGAAAACTTTGTTTGCCTGCTTCAGTACTAGGTCTAGGAACGAAGAGGTTGTATTTCGAATTTCTTAGATTGTGCGAGTGGACACTGGATGTAGTTTCAAAAATACTATTCAGACGAGTCGGAGAAAGATTATGGAGAGTCTTAAACAGAATAACTGCTAGTTGCTTTGAACGCCTTCGCTCCAGAGAGTCCCAGCCTAGGTCATCGAGTAAAACGGAAGATCTAACATTTAGGTCAGAAAAAGTGATTAGACGCGCGGTTCTATTTTGGAGTTTCTGGAGTCTTTCAGATTGACAAACACCAATGCTGCCCCATACGGAGCTGCTATAGTCAAAATATGGTTGGATTAGAGCGTTATAGATCATAATAAGAGTCTCGCGAGGAACCAAGTTCCTAACACGTTTGATGGCCCCGAGGCCCGCGGATACTTTCTTGACAATATTGTTAATAAGTGTATTAGTGTATTGTATTAATATTGTGTACTTCTTTTCTTGATGCAGTACGCAAAATGTAGAATATTGTTTTGGTCGAATGTTAGAAAACATCTTGTTTGTTGTCATGTACATGTATTTACCACTTTTGTGCATCATATTTTTCATTTCAGAGGAGGAATTCAAGACGTATTACAGAATGCCTGGATGGGGTAAACCTATGTATGAAATGAAAGAAGCCAAAATTCCAAAGGGAGATATTCCAAAAGCATTTGATTGGAGGGACAAAGGTAGGTGTACTGTACATGTTTAATTTACGAGTATATTAATAATAAATAAAATTATTTTATTTGGAATTTTAATTATCCTTAGGCTCGATTACCAACTGCTGTTCGGGAAAATGAGACCACGCTCATCCCCCGAAGGCATGGCTGGAGTCGTGAGCTTGGCATTGTTAATTTCCACCAATGAGAAACGTGCCTGCACGAATCGAGCAGGCATAAATTATCTTTCATGGATGCAAAGCAGTTGTTTGGGCTGGCATTCGATCGTCTTCAAGAGACATTTAAGGTTACCGTGTACCTTCAGGGGTGTCTCAAGTCTAAAAAATGTAGCGCGCCCGGATTAAACTCCAGATACCTAAAACCCTATATCAAATGAAAGCTTATAGAGCTGGCTATCTAAATATACTAACCATTATGTAATAAAATGAATTGTCGAATTTTTCACGATGTCTAAATACAAGGGTCCGAATCAGCTTTTGAAAGCTACAACTCTGCGCGAATTATATATTTCGCTAATTTGATTTGTTCTCGGGTTTCCGGACCCAAAGCGCTAAAAAAACGTGTCGGGGATTCCCCATATTCAATTGCAGTGAAAAGATAGAGAGCATTTTCTAAATAGGGTGAAAAAAATATGTAGTGATCGCGCGGAAACGGCTCCCAACGAAAAAGTTTTCCGAAATAAAAAATTCCCCGACACGTTTTTGTTGTTTATATGTTAATCTAGATACTGTCCAAATTTGAGGTCAATCGCTCAAATTCCCTTTGAGTTGTAACTCTTTAAAGACGCCTCTATCGGCCCGAAATAGATTTCGAGAAACAGCGGGAGAAGTATTCACATTCCACTCACACCTCACTTCCGGTTAAGTCTCTCGCACTGTATTTCTCAGTTAATAATTATCGGATTTCCATAGAATTTTCTTTATATGAAAGGTCATCATGTAAACTACATATCTAAGTGGAAACGTGTTTTTGGACCAATTCTGTCCTTTGAAGGTATACGGTAACCTTAACCTTGAAACTCTCGAAGATTATATGCAATAGGAATCGTTAATATCAATTAATGGGCATGATGTCTTTGTAATTCAACCGACAGGATGGATTTTTCATCCGCACCAAGGAAATACATCACGGAAAGTTCGCACTAAACCGGGGAGCTAAGCGACTACAACCGCACAAGGCAACTAATGAGATCCATTTGGACATTCGACATGTACTATACAATACACAAAACAGTCGGTTAACTTGTGTGATGAATTTTATCCGGGATTTGACCTAAAATCGTTTAGTGCCAGAACATGACGTCTCTGGCGAAATTGCATCAAAACATACTGTTTCTTGTGACGGACTGGTCATGTTACATCTTGTAATATTTTTCATCCCGGGTTTTCAGTCATATAGCTTCACAATAAAGGCAAGAAATCAACATCCTTCGCGGAATATTTCAGATCAGATTTTCTTTCGAAAATATAAGAGATGGAAAATAAACGAATGTCACGAGCCGGAGTAGCGTTACATGTCGAATTAATTTTTTTGATTACGTCACAGACACGGCTGTTCGCTCACGCGTCCAGCCGTTCTTCCCGGGGAGGAACGAAGACCGGACTCGAGAGAGCGGCGGAAATCGAGCCTAAATTATCCTCAGCTGATACATGTAGTTGATTTTTTGTGAACAAAATAATAAATAATGTATGTACAGTGCTTGCAACTCTTTAAATATTAACTTGTACATACCTGATTATGATTAATATTATTGTTTTCTTTAGGTGCTGTTACTCCAGTAAAGAATCAAGTAAGTGAAAACGGCAATTTCCCATTGGTCTGTGGGTTGTGAATTTTATTTTGTCAAAACCTAATAAACGATAATAATTTTAAAACAATTTGCCCATACATGTAGTTATTGCCACTATACTAGACAGTTTACCTGCAATCATGGGCAAAAGTCAATTTGTACTTTTAAGGTATTACCTACCTGTTTTAAGAAACTACCCATATTTTTCACCCGAGTACCACCCCCACCGTGCGCTACGGAAAACACTGTTGAAAGCCTAGATTTTAGGAAAGAATTCTGTCGTATAATAAACAATTTATTCAGCAGAAAGTTGTGTAATATGGATGGACATTTTTACTCGTCAATGTTTATTTTTTCTCGCCTAAAGGCTTGAAAAAATAAAAACTGACTCGTAAAAATACCCAGCCGTATTACAGAACTTTCCGCTGAATAACTACTTTGTATACACTGTAATATCATCCTTGCCTTATTCAGGGCCAGTGTGGTTCATGCTGGGCTTTCTCAACAACTGGAAACATTGAAGGACAATGGAAAATCAAGAAAGGCAAGCTGGTGTCCCTTAGTGAACAAGGTAATTAAACAAGCCATCTTGTTGTTTTAATTAATATAATATGTACAACAATGTGTGTAGGGAGGTTTCAATAAGAGTAAAATGGTTGGATCACTGCAATGGTCAGGACAAAAAAATCCTGGCTGTTGTAGGTAGGTAATAATAATTAGGTTAATGCATTACAAATTATGTTAATGCATTACAAACTGTATGGATTCAATCTCATTGCCAGAGTCCTTGTTACCCTTGTCCAGCGGTAGGAACGGGCAACAAGGACCTCTGGGATAAAGCGTTCAGCCTGAAATGCGCAGTAAAATCGGAAGTTCAAGAATCTTGGCTTCCCTTTGTTGACGTTACATGGAGTCAAACACTTGCGCAGTAGAACCGGAAGTCCAAGAATCCTGTCATGGTGGGTCACTTTATCCCAGGGGTCCTTGTTGCCCGTTTCTGCTGCTGGATATAAGGGTAACAAGGACTCTGGGGATGAGATTGGCATATTTTGATTAGCACACAGTCAGGACAAAAAATCCTGGCCGTTGTAGCTAGTGTTGAAAGTTCAACTGTAGTCATGGCAATTTCAATATTGTAAAATTAATCTTTATTGTTCACTTTTTGCAGAACTCGTTGACTGTGATACTGTTGATCAAGGCTGTAATGGTGGACTGCCATCCAATGCATATAAACAAATCATGAAACTTGGTAATTAGGATTATTAATATTGATTTAATGATGTTTTATCACAGATGCAGTCGGAGGACAACTTAAGTGCCCTTTAGCAAACATTTTGACAGCTGCACTGCCAAATTTCTGGATACTGTCATGATCCTGAAGAAGTTTTTTCTAACAGAGTCGAGAGTGAGACTAAAGTTAACTCTTGCAATCCTAAATTCCAACCGTGTGTTAGTTTGGTTCTACACAGTACTTTTTAAATCTGTAGATTTTAAATTACATGTACATGTGTACAACTACTTAATATATTATGACCTTTTTATATACATACTGTTTATTGCACTTCCGGCACAAGGTTGTAACTTTTAAGCCTGTGGATGAAACCCTAGCGTGTGACCATTCAAATGAAAGTTATTGAGCAGTACTTCCATGTGGTACTGTTTATTATGCTGTACAAGGTGGTGTTATTAAGTGACGTTTTGTTCCATTTGTGTTCAGGTGGGCTTGAAACAGAAAGTGAATATCCATATGAAGGAGCTGATGAGAAATGCAAATTCAAGGAGTCAGAAGCAGTTGTTTACCTCAACGACTCTGTGTCAATACCCCAAGATGAAAACAGTAAGTCTCTTCTGTCAGTTTGCGGCAATGATTGAATTTCTGTCGCTCTATGACTAGAGCTCAAGTCTGACTCCCTGTCTGCACGTCCAGCTACACTGTATGCCGCCGTTGGATGAGGAGTACAGCCTGGCTGATTTCCTCGGAATGTTGGCTGGAAATGAATCAATCCTAACATAAGAATTATGTCCTTGAGTCATTACTGAATATGGATCTGCCTTGTTTTTCTATCTCCTCTGACCGGCAGCATGTGTATCAGGGTTCCAGATAAGTTTTAAGGCAAGGTGTCAATGAGGAATCAGGGACCGCGCAGGGGCCCCCCCCACTTTTCTAAAAAATAAGTAATAAAAAAATTTCCAGGAGTCATTTCACTACAGTAACATTTTTTAACTGGAAGTTGGTGATAAATTTTCTTTTTGATCTGCAGTAGCTCGCAACGGACAAAAGTTGCAATGACCATTAGCAAGTAGACGCGATTACAACTGAACAAATATCAAGAGTTACGATAACTTAAAGTTGACTGACTTTATGCTATTGAGCAGCTGTATCTTGTGTTTTATAGAGAAACGTTTTTATGACAACATTTTATCGCCATAGATACTTTAAACTGAGAATTATACACAGCTCTGGACATCGCGGGGCACGGGAATCCTACGTGATAACCAACAGAGAAGCGCACATGGTAAAATGAGCATAATTAACGAAGACTTCTGGCTGTTGGAAAGAAAATATCTACAAAAATCTCTGATTGCTTTTCGAAAAATGAACAACTCTCACTTTTTAAGCGCTGAAAGTTGGTAATTTGCACCACACTTGTTAATTTTAGATGCATTTCCAGCCATTTCAGAGGACTTAAATTGACAATTTTCCAGAGGGGGCATGCCCCCGGACCCCCCTAGATAGCTCACGCATTTGCATTAGCCCCCCCCCCCCCCCCCCCCCACACACACACACTCAAAAAAGTGCTGCGCCGGCCATGGGAATTGCAATGGGTCATGCGCTCACTCATGAGAGACACTTCAGCACTTGAAGTCGATAAAATTTGTATCCCCATGCGGCCATGTAATGTGAATAATTTTATGGACCTCACCAAAATGTCTGTGGATTTAATGCTCAGAAGTTTTTGACCTGAGGCCCCTCTGTTATCTGGAATACTTAAAATGTTTGTAGGAAAAATCAGTCACAATCAAATTAAATCTTTGGAAAGCAAACACAAATTTATAATATTGAACCAACATAAACACACTGCATCCCTTTTGCTCATTGAAAACATGTATGAATTTTTCATATTATTGATCTTACTGGGGTATTATTAGGCTCAATTACCAGCCGCTGTTCAGGAAAATGAGCCCACGCTCATCCCCTGAAGGGGAAGAATGAAGACTGGACTCGAGAGAGCGGCGGAAATCGAGCCTAGGGTATTAATTATGTACTGTCTCATGGAACTATTTCCTGTTACAGAAATAGCCGCTTGGTTGGTTGCAAATGGACCCATCTCTATTGGAATCAATGCTAACATGATGCAGGTGAGCCAGGAAATCTTAACATGTAAATTATCCTTACTGGTCTCTATACGTTTCATATGGTACTAGTTGGGAGAATTTGTTTATTAGGAGAAATTCAATGTTGATCACTTTAAGGGCTGAAAGAGTTGAATTCCACAAACATCAATAATTTATTGATGTCAAACTTAATTGGCATTATTTTTACAGTCGAAGCTCTCTGAGCGTACACTCTCCTTGTGGACAGCTCTACCTACGGCCACATTGACAAAACCCTGTTTGAACTCTAGCTCATACAAACTCTGTATTTTTTAAATACATATTCCCTTAAGCAGCCAGCTCCAGTTGCAGACACTTTTTCTGCTTCCCGAGGTTATCCGCTTGTAAACAGGAGTTTCGACTGTTCATGTACCGTAGCGACCCCCCGAAGTAACGTCAAAACTTTGTGGCTGCTAATAAATCCCGAAAGTAGTGAGTCCCCGAAAGTAGCAAAAGCAATATTTTTTTAATTATACATCATAATGACTTTTTTCCAATCAGTAGTCAAATCTATAATAATCTTTTTGCAGTGTCATAAGGTGATCACAGTAAGGCACTTTACAACAAGTGAAGCTATCGATTATGCCAAAAAGCATTAATATTCTTTCATGTTGCGCAGTTTAAAAACAAACCCCATATAATTTTATTTAACGATTTTTGTTCCCTGAAAGTAACGACCACCCGAAAGTAGCGAGCCCCAAAGGCTGCTAATTCCGAAAGTAACGAGGTTCGTTACTTTCGGAACTTTACGGTACTTTAACACTACAGCCTGTTTTGTTTGCTTGTTAGTTTTACATGGGAGGTGTGGCTCACCCGTGGAAGATATTCTGTAACCCTGCATCCCTGGACCATGGTGTTCTGATTGTTGGCTATGGTGTCAGTAAGTGCCATTGATTTTTGTGCTTATTGACTGATTGAGAGGGCTGGACAGGAATATCACATGCATACATGTACAGACTGAGCATGTGTATGAATAGGCTCCTTACCAGTCCCCCCACTGAGGAGCCTATTCATAGGCTAGTGTATGGATGTGAAGAACAAGATTTTTTTGAGAGTAAAGTTTTAAATTTTTATTGTCCTAATTTTTTGACCTTATTCTTTCTACTCCTTATTTCCTAACGGAAAATAAGTCCGAGAATTTTTTTAACCAAAATGTTTAGTTAAAAATTGTTTGTGTGTACATTAGTCACAAAAGATAACAACGTTTGTTGAATTGCCCGTTCCGAAGTTCAAATGGAGACTGGGGACGAGTTTTTAAATTGTAATTTAATTAAAAATTGGAGCTCGTCACAAGAAAGATCACATTAAAATTAGTCAGTTTACCAAGTTTGAGGTTGTTTCGTTAGATTGCAACCATGTAGAAGGCTTTCAAAAATCAGAAAAATTAGAGACTTTGTATGGATTTGGGGGACGGCATCTCTGAATTAGAGACGTTTGTATGGCATTTGGACGACCTTTGACAGCTCACAGCCTGGTTACTATGTAATGTAACATAACCAAACTTGGTGAACTTACTAATTTTCATGCGATCTTTCTGGTGATGTGATTATTTTTTTAATATGACGTAATTTGAACAATAGGTAAATTAGTGCCCAGTCCCTTTTTGAACTTCGGAACGGGCAATTAACGACTCCACACCTGACCTTGCTACATGTTCATTGGTTGGTTTGTAGTTTTGTTCATTTATTTGTTTGTTGGTTTGTTCGTTCATGCGTGCGTGCGCATGCGTGCATTCGCTCATGTGTGCATGCTTGCGTTCGTTCGAGGCTGTGATCACAACTGAGAAACTGGTTTCTGGTTAGGGAGGTATGTCTTAACTTCTACATAACTCAGTTTTTTACCTTTCTTAGAGAACACCTGGCTGCATGGTGCTGAACCATACTGGATCATCAAGAACAGGTGACAATAATCATTATTATTTTTGATCAAATATATATGTACAAGAACGGCTGCGAAGGAGATTAGGACAGCAATTACTAGATTACTCAAAATGATTAGTTTCTTAAGACTGTTGTGCTACGTCGGCGGGCAAGTGAAACACTTCTAAGTTGACTTGATTATCACTCAAAGTATCAACTCGAAGTTGATAAAGGTAAATTAACCGCCGTAAAAAAAAAAAAACCATAGCGTAGCGAATTTGGAAAGTTGATGCTTCAAGCGTTAGCCCTTCATTGGAGCAAAATGTTTAAATTGGATGTAACTTCTCGTACAATTCTGTTTGTTACAAATTTCACACTAAAACAGAAAAATCCGACTGGTTGCAGTTTGGAATTGAACCCGGTCATATTGGAATGGTGGGAGGGGGCTGCTTATCCAACTACAGATCATTTATGATGAGCACGAATCCCTTCATTTTATATAATCATTGTACGTGTATGTATAGTTTGACTCATACAGTTCATGCGATTTGTTTTCGCAGTTGGGGAGAAAGCTGGGGAGAACAAGTAAGTTAACCAATAATTAATCGTTAGTATTGCATTACGCATCATTTCTGCGCACAATTTTGTGCATAATTAGCGCATGCACAATACAAAAAAATGGCGGCGTTTTCATTGTGGCTATGCTCGCCAGAGAGGTTAATGATCGTTTTCTCGTAAACGAGCCTGGTGACCTATCTTTTTTCCCCCGCATATTTCTATACAAGGAGCTGTATAGACCAATTCCTAGTGCAGAAAAATTAATAAAAAACCGTGATTTTGTAAGGAATTATGAGTATTTTAGTCGATTTTATCTCTTTCGCGGAGCTGGTGACCTATTCTTTTTATTCTATATTTTGAATTAAAATATAGACTGAAAGCTGCACGCGCTCTGATTGGTTTTGCGTGTTTTATCGTTTCGCGCACATTAAATCTATATTTTAAAGCACATAAAGAAGCCAAAACCATGTATTATACTGTCATAAAACACGACAGGAATTTGAGAACACGAGAGAAATTTAGAAAACATGAGCCGCAGGCGAGTTTCAGAAACTTTCTAGTGCAACTTTTATTTCGATTGAATCACCTTTAAAGGATCAAGGGTATAACCGACCTACAGTACCTTATGTTGACTTAGGACAATTTTGTTTTGTTTTGCTCAGATTTGCCTGATGTGGCCTTCAATCAATTTGAAAAACAACACCCCATATTTTTTCCAGTTTTGGCTCGTAATTTTAAAGGAAAAATTAAAAATTAATTCCAGGGATACAAATCTCTTTTCCAACGATCTAATTTATTAGAAGTCATAGACTGAAAACAAAGGAAAGAGGTTGTTCCATGCAGTATATAATATATATTTTACAGGGTAGCCTGTAAAATAAACGAGTATACTCTATATCCACTGGCACAGCAAAGATAATTAATTTGTGTTAACTCCTGTATGCACTGTTTCAGTAAAACCAACCCTTCATTAACTATTGCTTATTGTGCCACAGGGATACTACTTGATCTATCGCGGAGATGGCAGCTGCGGCCTGAACACGATGTGCACCTCAGCCGTCATAGACTGATAGTGTGACAGATCAGTTGGTATGTCAAAATTTTATTGCTACTGAGAAACCAGGTAGAGACTATTTCTCATGTGGTAAGTGAACACGAAAACAAATAGCGCAATCCACGAACGGTGAGCAACAAATGTTTATTTTCATGTTCGCTCGCCACGCTTTTTAGAGAATCAGAAAAATAGAGGCTGCTCGCAGTGTAGAAACTTCTGAGATCTTATTTAGCTTGTCAAACAACGCGTCTCCTCTCTAAGAAGCATTGCTTGACCACCCAAATAACGGATACACAGGAGACTAGTAAGTTTTCTTCCAATAAAATAATCATGAGGGGTCTTGCTGTAAATATGTCTGTTATCTCTCTGGAAGAGACACTTTTTTTTTTGGAGGGGGGGGGGGGGGGGGGTACTTAGGCCATATAACTAGGTTCAAATGTGACAAATAAATATCCCGCATACTGCTAGGATTAGTTTTGTTGATGACTACCATGTAATAATATCTTCCATTAAAATGTTATAAATTTGACTTGCTCTGTCATCGGTTTATCCACTTCAGCAACTCCTATTTGCTATCAACTGAGCAAAAATGGTCGAGCCTTCAACTCTAGATATTTCTCTAAATCATAATATACAGTTAGATGATTTTTGTTTTCTCTAATGGGTGTTTGTTTGTGCCTTATTTTTTGCAGGGATTTCATGTAGACAGTGAGGCACTGAACTGCAGTTGAATTCTTGGGACTCCATTTTTTTAATTTTATGCTTTTTTAGTCATAGATTTTGATAATTATAATCAGTAGCTATTAGAGCATGTTTGTATATGAAACATAGGTTTTTTTTAATAATTCAGAAATGACGAAGTGGATGTTAAAAATGATGGCTTTTGCGCACCAATTTTTAATCTGGCACAGTTTTTAAATGCATAGCAATACATCATTGTTTTTTTCGGAATTTTGTATCAAGGGCTAGAATAATGACCTCTTCGTGAATACTGTTCATGAAGTAATTGCTTTTTTTTTAGAATGATCTTGTGAATGTGCATGTATTGTACCAATAATTCAGAGGTTTTAATATAATGGTAAAGGGTAACCTTCAATTTGTTCTTGATAACAAAACATTTCTATGTAGTTTTGACGAAAGGTACATGTAGATTGGTTACGGTTAAAATGTTGAGAAGATTTAAAACTGTATGCAAGTAGATTGGTACTGAAAAAAGTACAGGTTTGGAAATTCATGGTTTTTGAGGATGAAAAAAAACAAAACAGAAAAAACCCTCGGGAAAACAAGAATTACAAGAATTTCTGGTTTATAACAAAACAAGTTATTACCAATTCCTTGCTGGCGTGGCAGAATAGTTTCTTTAGAAATTCTTAACATTTTATCCTTTTATGCATTTTAGCCAGGTAATGTTTAACCTTTGTGATAAGGTACATAGAAATTGTAGCATTTTATATGATATTAAAGCACCAGTTTGGGAAACTTGTTGGCTTTTAATAGTTGACGTACGTAACTTAACTTTATTACATAACCTTAATTGGTTATCTTTATACCCTGCGAGCAGTGGTTTCCCCTACGCCGAACGCTACGTTTCTCTCTCGTTCGTAGCGTAGCGTTCGGCGTAGGAGAAACCACTGCTCGCAGGGGTAATATCTTTACCAATGTAAGTCAGAAGAAAGTGTTCCACAATGTACAGTTGATCTATTTTACGTTAAAACAGTGTAAACGAAGTAGCTCATTCTAACTATTGGACTAACTAAAATTAATTGTGTAGTAAACCTAGACTCCCTTTGCAACTTCTCTAGCACGAATTTTTATAGCCTGAATAAAGAAACGTCTCTCTTCGCGCGCTCAATTATTTCCCCGCTGGAGAGACGTCCGAGATTCCATACTGATGACGTAGCTCTGCAGAGATTCGTGTAGTGTCTCTGATTGGTTGTTTCTCGGTTATGAATTTTCGCACGCAAGTTACAACCAATCAGAGATCACTGTAGAGCTACGTCATCAGTATGGAATTTTTCAGGTCGAATTTCAGACGTCTCTCGAGCGTGGAAGAATTTAGCGCGCGAATAGAACGTTTGTTTACTAAGGGTAGAATTTGTATTCGTTCTTTGAGATTGCAGTGTTCTATTATCTAACCCCCCTCCCCCTCTTGCCCCCTAAAGTGACGTCATTTGGGGTTGTTTTTCGTTGTCATTCGTAGGTGCCTCTTCGAGCTGTACATCTTTTTCATCCACTTCTGGCTCTTCACCTGTAGTATCTTCCATCTTTCGAAATGACAATGGATCCTTTAAAAACCTGTCGCAAAAAAAGTAAATTTGAAATTAATTATTAACTGACAATTTCCCCACGGACTTTATTCAGTATTAACTGTTCACCCTTTTATATGTGCTTTAGGAACCCGGGGGGAAAGAGGGCGGGGAGGCGGGATTCCCAAGGTGATGGGAACCGTGAGAAATATAGGAAAAAGATTTGCAACATTTGCGCAATATTTTGCAATAGAAAAACAAAAAAGTGGGAACAACGACGGAAGGGGTGGGAACCGGGATTACAAAGTGTGCGGGAAGTTCAGACCTTGGATACTTGGATTTATTTACTCCTGGGAATCTAAAAGAAACTAAGCTAAAAAAAATAGTACATACAAATACATGGGAAATAAATAAAAAGAAAACAAATAGCGTAAAATCAAATTGGAGTCAAAGTCTTGAGGTGAGGGCCAGAGCATGAAAAGACTCAAGCGCGCACAGTTTGTGACCCTCCTCCCGCAACCGCCCCAACCTCGTTCCCAGGGTCTACTCTTGAAAGCGGAGTAGACCCTGGGAACGAGGTTGCTCCTCCCCCTATAAAAGTTCGAGTCCGGCTACTTACTTGGTCATGATTAGAGGAATAATGATGAGAACTGCGCTCACAAGGAATGGCAAGCCTGGAAAACCATAGTTGGACGATCTGATGTACATTGGGTTGAAGATGAAAGCGCCCAGGAAGTTACAGAATGTATCTACAGTCGTCACGGAGGAGAACATGGCACCTGCACAACCAAAATGGACGGTTAGAATAGATAAAGCTGTTTCGAGAAAGGTTGTCGGAAAAAGCGCACGCGACACTCCCGAAAGGTATTGTGGGTAGTTTTAATCACGGTTCCTTGACTTCAACATTTCAGGGAAATCTGAGAAAATGGCAAGAGACGCCATGGACGTATGTTTGCGAGTGCTAAAATAAAGCAACAAAAGTAGGCATCGCGGGTTTGATGTATTTATTTGACTTATTAAAAAATTAATTGATCATATTCCAGATTACCTTTTGGGATTGTCGCGTGCGCTTTTTTCCGACAACTTTTCTCGAAAACAGCTGTATAAGGCGGCAAAAGCTGGAAGACACTGAAGCAAATTGTTGTTGAAATGTACAGCACTATTTCACTTGGCTCAAAAAGCGCACTTCCTGAACAACATAAAAAATTAAATATATGTGGAAAGAAATTAAGCTTATCCACACAAGGAACTCGGAAAAAGAATTCCGAGTTCAGCTTTCCCAACAGGAGTCTAACAACCTCGTTCCCAGGGTCTCTCTTCTTCCCGCCTCTCTCTCGCTCTTAACTCTCGCTCTCGGGAGCGGGAAGAAGAGAGACCCTGGGAACGAGGCATAGCATGTATTTCCGCACACCAGTAGAACGCTCTGCCACTGAGCTACAGGAGACTGGTGGGAGAGCAAACTTCCCGCATATTGCTAGGATCATTTTTTTTTGTGGTAAAGGATAGAGCTTACCCCGTTCATCTGGATCAACCGTCTGCGACATCATTCCTTTGTACAGCGGTACAACAGCGCCTCCAAGTATTCCAATGACAGGAACTAAAGAAATGGGATGAAATTCAAACTATGCTAAAGCAATCATAAATCCCCACTTACCATTTAATACATGTGTTAACTCGAACTCGTTACTTTGAAAAAAAAAACTCCTTCCATTGGACCATACAAGAACGACCAACAACACACAAGATCCGAAATCGCCCAAACTAGCACACTGTACCCTGCAATCCGAGTCCTTCTCTGCTCGCAGGGTAAACTAACTGCATAGCCGGGAGATTTGGCATCCCATCAGGGATGACTTTTATCCGCGAGCGGCACACCTCGCCCCGGGCACCCCACCAGGGAGATTACATTACAAAATTCACCAGGGAATTCTTTACTGATCTACCATGGCCAGGAAGGGTACAAAATGTTTACAAGGGAGGGAAACATAGCTCACATGCACAAAGGTCGGGTAACCAGGTCTGTGGCTACAGTGACTACAGTAACTACACTGCTACTGGTAGCAACAACAGCCACAATGAAGTAGCCGTTACTGCATAGATTTCTAACCATTTATAATTAATTGCAAACCTGGTCGAGCTTCATCCAAAAACACTTTGACTGGCCAGTAATAATACTAACCAAGAGAGAACGATCCTTGCGTCATGATAATTCTTTGAAATCTATTTATTGTTTCGCGTCATACTGTGAAAGCTATTTTTATTTTCTTCCGATCGAGGCTACGATCCCATAACGTTACTCAAACTGACCAATCAGGTAGCGCTCTTAAAATAGCTCAGCTATGGACCGAAACTAAAAATAGATTTTTGTAACCTCGTTCCCAGGGTCTCTCTTCTTCCCGCGAAAAGCGAGAGAAAAGAGAAGGTGTCTTTTCTCTCGCTTTTGGCGGGAAGAAGAGAGACCCTTGGAAAGAGGCTGCCTCTCTTGCACTAACCCAGTAATTTAACATTCTTACCTAAGAAAACCATCCATGTACGATCACAAAAGGCGAAGAACACGAGCGAAGCGCACTGTGACACCATACCGACCCTGGTGACGTTTATCTCGCTTATAAACCGCTTCAGAATTCCAATACCCACAATGCCACCAAAACCTTGTATAAAGAACCGGAACGCCATGAACACGCCTAAAGTTGACGGTCCCCAGCAGAGTGGGGTGCGTAGGACAAACAGCGCCACCACCCCACTGATCCCCATAACGCCTAAATTGATTATACCGTCCGAGATAAGGAGCATAAAGAGGTTTTTTCGTCCCCCGTTTCTCGGTTTCTTGTACACACTCCAGATAGCTCTGAAGCTGTCTAAACTGAAGAATCGCATCTTCTTTTTCTGGAATTTCTGTTTGGACTCTGGCACGAGGAAGGCGGCCCACAGAACGGCGACCACGTGACACGCGAAAATGAACCAGTAAGGTGGAATGAAACCGAGGTTCTTTAGCCACGCACCGCTGGTCAACTGGCTCACAACGCCACCAATGAAAACGACGAACTGGATAACGGCTGGAAAAGAAAACGAGTTGGCGTTTAGAACAAAATCAAAGGCTCGTTTACTTAGTCCAGGAGCATACAGCGGTTTTCAATTGAGTATCGTGAAACTAAAACCAATGCAATTACAATGGCCAATCACAACAAACGAAAATAACACAATGAACCAATGAGAACGCATAGCAAATACACATAACCGGCGCCAAGCGCGGGAAAACGCACGCGTGTGACCAAGTCGCGGTTTTGGTTTTGCATCTGATTGGTTGAGAAGGTGGCGCGTGTTTTCAGTTTAACCAATCATAGCGCGCAGTTAAGCAAAACCAAAGCAGCTAGTTCAGTGATCACTTTCGACAGCCAATTGTAAACCGCTCTATCTGCTCCTGACTAGTCTTATGTAACATAGTGAATTCTTCCATTTTTCGAACAAAATTACATTGTTTTGCGCTAACCTACCTCCCAGCCCTGGGTAAGCAGATATTTTGCGGTAACTACATGTTCTAATTATAAGAGTTATCCACCCACCATATATACTTTTTATTGTTCCATCTTGGCTTCAAAGAGAAATGGGGGCTTAAACGCCACCCCGACAGGGCCTAGGGATATATATTTTTCTCGATGTTAACATCCTCCCCTGATATATAAATTCATTTTTAGCCATGCATGCATGCATGTACACAATTACGGAGGTGATAAATAAACCAAAAAGGAACAAGGATGGTTAAGATTGAGGAAGATTGAGACGGATTACGAAAGATGAACTTGAACAATTCTGCAAGATGCGCCAGCCGCAACTTAGCTCTTTTGATAGCTTTAAAATAACGTTTCGATGTGAAAACGTTTCGTCTGATTCCCATTTGAAAAAGGATGAAATTACGTGTTTGAACTACCGCATGAAGAAAAACATGGGTGGACATAGATTGCTTTTTTATTTTTTAACTGAATAGATTGCCTTTGGTCGGCCCAATCTCCTTCATCGTCACTCGATACCTAACCTGAATTTGCATTGCAAATCTTTTTACACTCATTTACTATTCATGTTTTTCACCACCTTTGCACGAGGAGTTTGAAAGTTCAGCTTCTTGCTTCAAAATTCGCCTTATACCGTTTCTACATTAGAAGAATCGTCGCCTAACATGTCCTAGACAGAAACCTCCGTTGGTGGAACTTCCTGGAACAAAATTCGCGCACAGGTGGACCAAACCAGCAAGCGAATTCAAGATGTGAAGAAGCGACATACGGATACTCTTGATGCGTTCATTTAGGTATGTAATCAGAACTTCGTTTATTTAATTTTTAAGTACGGTTGACAGAAAGGTTTATTTAGATTTTTCTTTTTAGTTTTAGCAACATGAAATGCCGGGATATTGTTTGTTCTCGCTGGTTACGGGTTCCTGGGTCAAATAAACCAGATAAAGAGCTATTCAGTCAAACAATCAGTTAAGACGTGTTCTCTGTAAACTTGAGATTCATTGTTGATAGATTTGTTTGTATAAAAAGCGCGTTACGTTACATATTCTACCAGCAAATGTAAGCTGCAATGTCAATAGTAAGTCGCTCATCAATAATATCTTTGTATTTCTTATCAGAAACTGAACACGAAGCATACATATAAAGTGACGTCGACATAGGAAGTACACTGAAAGATCAATGATGGACATCAGATACAGCCATGACAGGTCAGTAAATGTCATTCTTATTAAATTTGCAATGGAGTTAGGAAGTGTACTCTAGCCAATCTCATCCAATTTCCAGGTTATAAAACTGTTATCCTTCATAAACTTAAACCGTTCTCCCAAGATCGAAACATGAATTCTTCCCACCGATTTTCATATATTTCCTTCGATATTAACTCTGGGAATTTTGTCATGCATCAAGACAATACCCTCCTAGTTGATGATTTTCTTTATTCTCATCACCTGTCTGCTTATCAAATGTATTTGATATTGTAAGGAGTAAATTAGATGTGGACGAAGTCATCCGTTTCTTAAGGATTTTGAAATGGGCTTAAAATGACATTGGCTTTTGAGTATTATTTATTTCTTGATAATGGTCGTTAAACTGAAATACCGTGAAAGCTCTATTAAGCCCCTGGGGGCTTATTTAATTTCAGTCCTCAAGAAGGGGGGGGGGGGGGGGGGGGTGGGGCTTATTAGAGAGGGGGGCTTAATAAAGAGGGGGGCTTATTTCAAATCATAAATTTTCAAGAAAATTCACATTAATTTTTCAAACTTTACTATTACACCACTAACTAAAACAAAACAAGAAATGGGTTATGTATGACCGTCTTACAAAGGAAACGTCATTTATACCCTAACTCGACGATAGTTCTGGAAAGTAAAGACCACGTTTCAATACAAAGTGACTGAAACGCCAGAAAATATTGCTGAAAAGTCATTTACATCAGCCTGACGGAAGGAGGGGGGCTTAATAGAGAGGGGGGCTTAATAGAGAGGGGGGGGGCTTATTACAAAATCTGTCTTCCAAAGGGGGGCTTATTAGATGGGGGGGGGGCTTAATAGAGAGGGGGGCTAAATAGAGCTTTTACGGCAGTTGGTTTATTTTCATGGCTTGTTAAAATGTACAAGAGTTTGGGCGAAACAATTCTTCGCCTCCAAACATGCGGAGAGAATAGTCAGACGCGAACTATTAAGATAATAATTATCCGTTTCTACAAGAGAGGATAAAATATAAGATCATCATTTCTTGCCATTTCTTCACTAAAATGGGCAATGTTGCTGTTTTCTCAGCCTTTCTTAGTATTTTCCTTTGTACGTTATAAGTTTGTCCATTGCTGGATTGGGGTTAACTTACAACTGACAGATGGCTTGAATGACAATTGTGTTTTGACCTCATTTGCAACATCTAAACCCTGTTCAGGCCGCAGGGAGGGGGAAGGACTTTGACCGTTTATAACGTTTTTAATATCGAAGTAAAAGCCGCCAAACTTTTCGACTTTACTTGACATTTATCTGGCAACAATTTGGTATGACATGTCATTGTTCACGGAACTTGCTGTTACCATGGCAACCATATTTTCACAGGCATGTTTTTTTCAAATTTGTACTTTTCCTTTTCTTAACGGAAGAAAATAACTTTCTTGCAATAACTTTTACCTTTTTTGCTCAGTTTAGCTTTCTTTTATTGGTTTTGAGTACTTTTGAGTCATTTTTGGTGGTTTTCTGATCAAGAAATCCAAGATGGTGGATCCAAGATGGCGGCTGTTCAGAAATCATGACGTATGACGCCATCATCTTATGTTGTATACGCCAAAAGAAACATTTTACGTTCTATATTAACCTTCAAGTTTCAATGTCGCAGCTTTAATACTCTTGAGATAACGGAGGGGAGCGAAATATTTGTAGCATGTGAAACTACTCAAATTTTGAAATCGAAAAGTCAACGCCGTATTCATCATAAGCTTCACAAGTGAACAAGCTGAAATTTCATTGTTCTGAACTTGACATATTTGATTTGCTCAATCGCAAATGTTGGAATGTATTGTTCCCGTTCTGCCCTGTGATTGGTTAACGGACTGTAACAATCTCAACATCCTTACTGACAAATGCCTTTCGCTCTCAACATCCTCTCTGACAAATGACTCTGACAAATCATGTTTCGATCTTAACACTCTCACTGACAACTGACAGATGGCTTGAAGTCCTTGAAATTTTAACTGAAAACCATGTTTAATGACAACTGACATGTACAGATCATGGCTTGAAATTTTAACTGGCAAATCATGTTTCGATCTCAACATCCACACTGAAAATTGGCAGATAATGGCTCGACATTTTAACTGATAATTCATGTTTCGATCTCGACACCCTTACTGACATGTACAACTGACAGATGATTCGAAATTTGAAGTGGCAAATCGTGTTTCGATCTCAACATCCTTACTGACAACAATTGACAGATAATGGCTCGACATTTTAACTGACAAATCATCATCAGTCATCATGTTTCGATGGACAAACCATGCTTCAATCTCAACATTCCAATTTTAACTCAATGACAAATCATGTGCCGTGTAGAGTTCAAACTTATTCATTATATCGGAAAACGTTTTGAGATTTTAGTTTTTGATATTTGGTATTAATGAGATTTTGATTTTTTTGCAGTAACTTATTATTGTGATTTTTTGAAACAATTGTGGTAATTTTTGGACACGAAAGACAAATGATGTCAGATCAGGTATTTTCTTAAGTAGGCTCGCAGTAATTTTTTAGCCTTGGGGTAAGAGTTTTGAAAAACCAAATTTCAATCAGAAGACGACCTTCGATTTTGCCATACTACACTACTACGATGATATATGACCATAGCTTTTGTTCACTGGTTTCCAAGCATTCTCGTCCCCCTCCCCCCCCCCCCCCCCCCTTTTGGTCAGCACCAAGAATCGGACGCTGACCAAAAGGATCGTGGCCTCTGGGGACGAGAATGGTTTCCAAGCAATAGAGATTGCCATAGCAACAATAGCGGATACTCTTATTTTTAAAATGTTGAAAAGAGGATTTATTCTGGGATGCTCAAACTTTCAGTAGATATTCATTCATCCTTCACTGCCATGGCAACTACGTAATGACATGCAGGTTTACCCAAATTTCGAATTTTCATATCTAATTCTTCGTTGTAATGATATTTTTTCGACTTTTCTTATGCACCATTCCAATATTAGTACATTTTAACATCCCATTATTGTTTTAGAATAAATCAGTTGTATCGATTTTTGTTTTTTCTGACGTCTTGAGAAAATAGTGAAATTCAAGATGGCGGACTTAATGACGTCATAACCAACAAATAACCATATTATCTTGTAGGGCAAGCTCAAGACTATCTACTAATAAGGGCATAATGCTTTCGATGTGTCTTTAATAACGAAAACCCAAGGGGCATGGACCCCTCCCCCCTTCATTGTACGGTCGTGGGGTATGACTTTGTATATAAGTCCGAGGGATAAAGTATGAAGAATGTATTTTAGATTTTCGCGACAAGACTTTGCAATTTTTTACACTCACGTTTACATGTAATTTAACAAAAAATAATACTCCTCTCTACAAAACTAATATCATAGCCATCGTAATTTATTGCTTGTATTGCCAACCAAATCACCAAGCTGGTTTCAACACTTGAATCTTTATAAGCGATCTATATCTAATTTCTCATTACAATATCAATACATTGTCAAGCAGACAGGTAATGAGAATATAAAAGATGTCAACAAGAGAAAACTTTAACTCAGGACATAAGGGGAGAAGGGGGACTTAAGTGTAGAGAATGGAAACTATAACAAAATGTTGAATCAAACTTTTTTATTCGTTTCAGGATTTCTGACATTACACAATCAAGACAGGAGAAGGATGGAGACGAGGCACGGGTTGGAAATACACTGAAGACAAGGCTGATACTGGAGGACAAGCCTCTGAAGACAACAGTAGACGAGGGAGCAAAGTAAGACAGACTGTTAGACTCGATTCCAGCGAAATAATGTCGCCTAAGATAAGATTTTGCATTTACCAAATGCTACGATCATTTTATTTTGAAACAGAAAACACGAAGGCGCACTATGGAAGAGACTGGGCTCAACACCAAGTGATTTTCAGTTTTATTTTTATTATTTTGTTTTGTTTGCAACGGGCGTTTTATTACAAATGTTTTATCCAGTTTCAATCGTATTTTGCTCATGATACGAGAGCTTGATGGATTATGTGACTGAGGCGTACGTGACTCTTGAGCATCAGAGGTGTTGCGTTACATTGTCGGCTGTTGAGAATATGTTAATAAGGCTTTGTGTTGGAATTTAAATTAATTCAGAAAATCAAGAATATAAAATTCCCTTTGATACTCTGTTGTCTTGTTCAGACAAACAGCAAGATTCAGAGCACCAAAGTCTTGATTTACTGGATTTATACGGCAATTTAGAATAATTCCCAAACAAAGCTTTATGAATATATTCTCGACAGTCGATGGTGTAACGCAACATCATTGATGTTCAAGAGACGTACGTCCTCTGTCACATAATCCACAGAGAGCTGGCTGCCTTTGATTTTCCATTAGAAGTCCATGTTTTTAGTGAGCCTTCGTGTTTTATCGATGCACAACTTGTATTTTGTTTAATAACAGCGTATAGCGAGTTTTGTTTTACGCGAAACATTATTTAGTTGTCAATTTTCATCCAGTGAACAATTTCAGAAAGAATTGTCTGCTTTATCAAAATATTGCATCCAAAATTATTTTCGTAAGCTAAATTATAACGTGAAACAAATTTTTAGCTTTCATGCACTGAACAGTTTCAGAATTGATTGTCTGTTTGTGAAAATATCGTATCTAAAAGTAGCCTGTGTGCAGACGTCTCCTATGTCCTTGCTTCACGCGGAAAAGAAGCAAGGAAATAGGAGACGTCTGCACGCAGGCTAATCTAAAAGTTATTTTTGGCTAAAAATATTTCAAGCTTATTCAAGAGTTAACTTTCAAGCTTTAATAATTTTTTGTAAACATTGTCTTGAAATACTAAGAAAAAAAATTATATGGTAACCCATGTTGAAGTTTTTATTTTTCCCGCCAAAAAACTTAGAAAAATACGGGCGCCTAAAATACGCATGCGCCATTTTTTTAAAAATTTCTTATGTTAATCCATGTTGAAAATTTCAATTTTCCCGCCAAAAAACTTAGAAAAATACGGGCGCCCAAAATACGCATGCGCCATTTTTTTAATTAATTTTTTGTGTGTAAATATTACTATTCATTTATTCTAATAAAGTATTATTTCATTCACACAATAAAAGTAATAAAAACACTCAAGTAGTCTCCTTTTGTTTCTTTTATTGATGTTAAATAACTTTAATTAAAAATCAATAATTCACAAGTATTCTTTAATTAGTTTATTGAAATTCCATTAAATTAATTACAAAGGTGTGTAGAAAAAATGTTCCCTATATATACTAAGTCTTTTGGCGGGAAAATTTTTTTTTTTTGCACAGCGTTTCCCCTGACAACTTTCTCGACAAATATTTTAGGGAGGAACCACCTTGAATTTTTCCGGCCAAAAATTACGATATACACCATCTTGTACACAAACTGACAGAAAAACGTTTTCGCAAATTGCAATTGAATATAAACATTTTGAGTACTGCAAATTTTTGTTGTGTACAAGATGTTGTATTCCATGATGATATACCGTTAAATAGTCAGCTCAAAAAGACGAGCAGCTAAAATCTATTTACAAAAATGAGAAGAGCAGGTTAAAATGTTTACAACTACAACGTTTCTGCACAACATTGAGACGGTGAAAACATTTTTAAATCGAAATATTTAAGAAAGTTTATATGGCCGGGTGTTTTGAGCCCCAACTATATAAACTCTCTCAAGTATAGCGATTCCAAAATGTCCCCACCGCCTCAATGTTTATTTAATGCGGTGTGCTGAAACTTTGCATTTGTAGTAATTTTAACCTGCTCGTCTCATTTCTGTAAATAGATTTCTAGCTGCCCGTCCTTCAAGGCACATTGCTATTTAACGTGATATCATCATACAAAGTATATTTCAAGGAGATAACAAAGGCAAGCCATAAACCTGCGCTGCAAGTTTCAATTTAGTGTTTGGTAAATTCTGAAAATTCCGTCAGTTTTCAGCCGAATATTAAAAAAAAATTCAACAAATCATAAACAAATCTTAAAGCAAAATTGTTTTTGGCTTGCCATGTTACCTTCTAGAAATTAAATCGAGCCACATCAAAACCATTTGTTCCCGTTTGCTACACAAAACAACGAAGATGGAGCCGAAAATGTCATCGCAAAATCCGAAGAAATTTTAGGCGCAGCAATTTAAAAAAAACAAAAATGTGTGAAATCGTTTTAAAGTATTTAAATAAAGTCAAAAATGATTTTCTTCTTAAACTTTTGCGCGTTGTTTGTTCAATTGTTGTCCCGTGTAGCATTCAGAAACTGTCCGGTTTTGACGAAAGCTCAGAAACATTCAGTGAGGCTGTTTAGATCAATGTCTGGTTATCAAGAAGCCGAGTTCAAAATTAAATATTCTATATACGTTCCGTAAAGATTTTGGGTAAAAATATTTGTCAATTGAATAGCTGATATATTTACGATCAATAAAGAAAATGAACCACGTTTTGTAAAGCAATTCGAGCGATTATTTCTACTTCAATGCGATCTTTATTTAAACCAGACATGATTAAAAAACCTCACTGAAAAATATAAGAGAACATACTTGGTTTCTGATCGATTCTTCATAGTTCGTTCCCTCCGATTAAAACAATTGGAAACAGAAACTTTACCGAATCAAAAGAATAAGATCTGTCGTTAAATTTATTTCAGTATATGAAGATTATTTCAGAAACCCAATATGATCTCTTAAAATTATTTTAAGGCGACAGTGTATGCCAATAAAATTTGCGCGCATGGTCAACTATATTCCATAAACAAGCAAAAAACAATTCTGAACGCATCTTTCCATAATATATTGTGATCATGTCAACAATTGTTCCAAATATTTGCTTTGGCAAGGTTTGAACGAATATATGCTTTGGTTTAATTATAAATTGAGTTGAAATGATTTGCGAAGTCAACAAAATTAAATTTTCAAAACAATCGATACATTTTTACCTTTCTGGAATACGTTGGAATATTTCAAGATTTGAGATGCATAAACGTCAAAATAAAAAAATCATCTCATTCAATTTTAATTTTATCCGAAATTATTTAGTAATATAAAAGTTGGCAGTTGTGGCTGAGCAATATATTAATTAGCTTCCAAGCTACTTGTAGCTGCAACAATTTCCACATGTTGACCAGTCACTCATTTATTAATTTTGAGCAAGGGCATTGCCCACCAAAGACAATTCACATCATCAATAATTAAAATTTGCCTTCGTAAACGTTTTTTGAGAACGAGAACAAGAAAAATAAAGATTTTTCCGTGTTGAAATACTTTCATTTGGAATAAAAGTATTGAGAACTTTTTCTTCTTCTCTGATTTGAGAAGTAAAAAGGTTAAAATCGACCATCTCATTCAATTTTAATCCTCAATTATTATTCAACAATGTGATGACAACAACAATGACAATGACAAGCCAGCGAACTTTTTCATGCTCCGAACTGTTTGCAATATATAAATCTAGAAGAAAATGAAATGTTTGATAGTTGTGCAGAATACTATAAATTAGCTTCCAAAAATTTTCACATGTCGACCATGCACTCATTCATTAATTTTCAGAAAGGGCATTGTCCTCCAACATATATAAACAATTCTCATCTTAAATGAACATTTTGCCTTTGTAAAAGCTTAGTCGCTAAGCGAGTTTTACGAGAACAAGACAGATTAAAATGTTTTTAGTGTTGACGTGCTTTTGATTTCGAATCAAACAATCGATATAACTTTGTTTCCTTCAATTTCGCAATGCTATTAAAATGCAGGGTTCAATTCCTACTGTTACCATCCCCCCCTTCGGGCACACCCCCGGGCATTTGCCACTTTTTCTTCACTTGGAGACCTATTCCCCACCCCCGGGCACAAAGATAGAAGCAATTGCCCACCCCCGGGACACAAACTGCCCCGTTTTCACAAGAAATAGACTCGTATGGCTCCAAAGGTCAAGAAACATCTCTCCCATTGTTTTTGTTTCTCGCCCGCGTTTCTATGGCTTTTAACGCTCCTCTCTTGCGGTTTTTCAAATACAGGTTTATACACTTGAAAAATTGCTTTCTTCCAACAAGTCGCATACTTCCCCAGCAAAGAAGTCTCGCCCCATAATTCATTGCGCGACTAGATACTTCAACTATCCCCACCCCGGGCCCCTACCCCCGGGACAAAACTAACTTGCAAAATTCCCCACCCCCGGGCCACAAGGGCCGACTTTGTCCCGGGGGTTTGCCCGGGGGGGGGGGGGGATGGTAACAGAAGGAATTGAACCCTGCATAATAACAAAATAACTTGATTAATTTTGAACAAGGGCATTGCCTGCCACCATACACAATTTATGAATTAAAATTTTGCTTTCGTTAAAGATAAAGTCCTTAGTCAGTTTTTTCGAGAACAAAACAAGTTAAAAATCTTCAGCGTTGACTCGCTTGGCACAATTTGTTATGATTGACATGATCACGTAACCAATAGTTACAAAAGCCAATTGCTATCGCGGCTTGATCTCAACATACAGTGCCACCTTAAAATAAACTTCACGATGTTTGTTATTGCCCAATGACATGTCTTCAAACCATAGGAGACTTGAGAGCGATTGTACTGCATTTTTTGTAGTTTTCAATAGAAAAAAAAAATAGAAAAAATTTGACAAAATGGTAACACACCCAAACAGCCGATAAAATTTAATTTAAACAGGAAATAATTTTGATCGCTCAAGAATACTATCTCTTATAATTTGAAAACATGAACAGTCAAAATCCCTTAAAACCTTTCCGACAAATATGGCAGAATTAAAATTCACTATTGATTTTTTTCCGACGTTAGAATGTCTCTCGAATGCAAATAATATTTAAGACGAGAAAAATATATTTTATATTGATCTGAAATTAATTTATTTTTCATCTATAAATCAGGTACTCAATTATATCTTTTTAAACTGCCATTTCGTATCGGAAAGATTTCATTGAACAAAATTCTCAAATAATATTCTTATCTCTGATTCCTCCAACTTGGCTGTTTGAATCCTTTCCGTCTCCTCATTTCTTCCTGCCATTGCTTTCATCAGGGCTTGTCTCCGGCTATAGAAGAGATAAAAATTGCGTAAGAAACAAACCCAAGTATTTAAACTTACTATAAAGGACAAATTAAATATTTAAGGAATTAACATATAGTCCCAGTGAAATTTTGAACGCACGTTGACAAGTCAAAGTTTGATAGAGAAATATTTGAAGACAAGACGATACGTACGACTCTCGCCGAAACAACGGCTACAAAATATACTAATTATAGGTTTCTACACTAGCTTCTAATGTAAGTTGTAGTCTTTGCTAAAGCCATAAGAGTCATAAGACGCTCCGAGCTTTGACACGAAACGCAAGTCGAGTCCACGTGTCAGAATTTGGAACCGGTAACTTTGTAAAAATTATATTGCCCTCTAAGATAAAATGGCAAGAAATAGATACTAACCATGGACTAAAGCAGTGTGGAACTACGTTTCCCCCAAAGCCTTCAATATTTCTTCTTCGAAGTCTCTTCTTACGAAGAAGGGAGCGGTCCATGTCTTACAACGTCCGCGAATTTCTCTGACTGACAAACAAGGACCTTGGATCCCGTGAGATTCCTCATAAATATGGAAAATAAGTCTGGACCAATGGCTAACAAACAAGCCACATAGCGACAACGCCTATTTGCATGCTATTTTCTGCCGCGTTTTTGCACTTGCTTTGTTAAGCAAACTACGTATACCAGCATGGGTAAAACACACAAAAGGCCATTTTCGAAATTATAAATAAGCTTACATTTAAAAAAAATTATTTCGCTCCGAGGCCACTAGGAATGAAATAAAAGAAATCATATCGGAGCCAAGTAAAAAATTTAAAAATAGCGTTATCAGACATGCTTGAGTACAACGTAGCGCTTTCTTGTTAGTTCTGATACGTTTATCGTTCCCGTAAATACTTTGAAAAAATATATATTGAAAAAAATTTGAAAATAATATATAGTGTGTGGCTTTCATTTCTCTTATCCGAGAACTGACTGAGCCCGCGTTGTTCGTCCCGAAGTTGCTAAGCAACATGACGTATCCTTACTGCGCTATACTCAATCTCGTACCCAGAGTCAACGGTCTCCTCGGTCAGCGGGTCGTCGCCAGGTTAGACTCTGGGGGAATGGATTCCCCCAGAGTCTAACCTGGCGACGACCCGCTGACCGAGGAGACCGTTGACTCTGGGCACGAGATTGCGCTATACTTGGAGTGACAATTTTCCGAGCACACTTTTCTTGATTGAATAATAAGAATCGGTGCTTCATCCGGAAGATTTGCCAAAAACGGTTCTAGCAGTACTAGTTCCTTTGACTTAACCCTCGGAGAGGTACATCCAACCATACCCCTTGGGTTTTCGTTATTATAAGACATGTCGAAATCATTAATATGCTTTTAGCCCTATCCCTGAACATTTATAGAGTAGAGTAGCTTTTCTAAACTCCCAGTGGCGGATCTAGAAAGAACCCTCCTCCCCCCCCCCCCCCCCCCCCCCCCACCTCCCGGTCACCGGTCATGCAAATCAAAGTACTGCTTTTTCATATAAAAGATTTCGCACCAAATCGGAAATTATTTGGCTTAGCGCATCAAGACATTTCATAGTTAGAGAGTGGTAATATAAATGGGAGAGCGGGATGCAGATCACATTTCACGGAAAACACTGAAATGCTCATTTCACATATGATCTTGCACAGATGACAACCACAAAATTGTCACAGTTCACACTCGTATTTCATAAACTACTACCTACCTAATTTTTTTATGTGGATAAAAAGGGACTTTTAGGGGCTTCGTTCCGGGCCGTTGGACTTTTTGGGAGTCTAAATTTAGCCTAATGGGACTTTTGGGGGGCTAAAAATTTGTCCTCATTTGCACCTCCCGGCCCATCACTAAAATACCTGAGTACCCCCCCCCCCCCCCCCCCCCCCCCTCCCCCCCTGGGGTCAGGGTGTTCCTATTTAATATGCTACAGAGAAGAATTGACATAGGATAAACATACTGACCAATATGAAGAGCAAGTTTTTGTTCCGTGGTTATATCCGAAACGTACGAAAACGCAGCCATGGTCATAATCGTGGCAAAACCCGAGAAGCCATTGATCGCCTCGCCAACAAACAGCATATACACTGGCCACTCGAGGTACATTATGACCAGAATAAGTATGGCCTCCACAGCACTTCCAATAGGAGGGGCTAGCAGGGCGGGCGTCTTCCACCGGTGTCCGTCCATGGGCCCAGAAGAAGGACCATGAAAATGGATGGTATGGAGAGAAACAAGACGTTACCCATATCGATCTTGGCAGCCAAGTCTTGCACCTAAATAGATGAAAGAAGGTTTCAAAGGAGGCATATCACGATATTTTAAGGCATATTTTGGGATGTACAAAATTTCATTCAAATTGAAGGAAACCAGGAGCCCATCGCTAGGAGCGAGCAACTCCGACACTACGCCTATGTCACAGCGTTTTTACAGACAGGTTTATTTTTAGATTCCTTTTTCCCGGGAAAATGTGTCTCTCTCTCATGTGTAATATGAAATGAAATAAAAGACAATTAAAAAGATGGCGACCTAATTGCGGTCTTTGTTACGCGGTAACGCCAATTAATGATTACAAA
Organism: Desmophyllum pertusum; assembly: GCA_029204205.1. Lineage (NCBI taxonomy): Eukaryota > Metazoa > Cnidaria > Anthozoa > Scleractinia > Caryophylliidae > Desmophyllum > Desmophyllum pertusum. Next base: position 408,959 of record MU825906.1, read on the forward strand.
GGAAAAACGTTTGATTGTCTGGCAGGAATACGAATTCGCGGGAAAAGCGAATCTAAAAATAACCTGGTCTGTAAAAACGCTGTGACACGAATCCAGTCCAGTTGCTCGCTCCTAGTGATGGGCTCCTGAGGAAACCTAAAAATAACAGTTTACTACGGTAGAGAAACACCAAAGATGTAATAACAAACCGAAAAGGAATGAGGACGAAGGAGATTGAGAGTCACACGGATCACGAATGGCAAACTTGAAAAATTTAGGTTAAATTTTTCAAGATGCGCCATCCGTGACGTAGAGCCTAGGCCTTTAAACATGATTTCCAGTCCGTACTGCGCAGTCGCAGGGTTTGTTTTCATTTTTGTTTTGAATTCGTTGATACGTTACACTTCAGTAATAGCGTACATGAAGTTTTTGAGTCCGCCATTGCGGGTCGTTACTTTCGATGAGCTATGTTGGTTTGAGATAACGTCGAGGCTCTTCTACTCGTTAATCGTTATTATTGTTTGGCAAGGATATCTGGCGTTAATAATGAAGAAAAACGTAAGTTTGTCCCGGAATTTTTATTTTGGCTAGTAAACATTCCTTCGTATGAGACTCGTGTAAACATTGCAGGTGGAGATTGCGCAGTACGGACTGTAAATCATCTTTAATAGAGCTGGCGGTTTTCATTTCAGTGTCGTAAAACCAAAACCAAACCAAAACCAAAGCCATGATTGGTTTTGGTTTAGCATCTGATTGGTTGTGTAGGTGGCGCGAGTTTTTTAAACCAATCACAGAGCGTAGTAAAGCAAAACCAATTTCGGATTACTTTCGATACTCAATTGAAAATCGCTCTATCCTCGAGAAACAAGCTAGCTTTTGTGTTGCCGTGCATTTTAATTTACTGCAAGTAGTCAACTCCGCCATTGCCGGTCCCAAGCCCGGATGAGAAAGGAGGAGGGTTGGGCATGGGGCCAGCAACCCCATCCCATAAAAAAGCACTCAGCTACAGAAACTAAAATACAATAAAATACACGAATAACTCAAGTAGTCTCAGCTCTTGGGAGAGAAGGTTCTTCGCGAAGAAGACAGATGACGTCTTGTGGTGAAAGCCGGAGGATTCTGGAGACTACAAGGCCGACTACCCTTCTCACAACCAAGGCTATCAAAGTGGGAACATGGAACGTAAGGACCATGTATGAAACGGGCAAGACTGCCCAAGTAGCAGCAGAGATGAGGAACTACAACTTATCACTGCTTGGAATTAGCGAGACACGATGAACCCAATCCGGACAGAAAAGACTGAACTCGGGTGAGATGCTGCTGTATTCAGGCCATGAGGAGGAAGACGGCCCGCATACCCAAGGAGTGGCCCTGATGCTGTCAAAAGCAGCACAGAAGGCGCTCATCGGATGGGAAGCTCATGGGCCGAGAATAATCACTGCCTCCTTCCGAACCAAGGAGAAGAGAATCAACATGAATGTCATCCAGTGCTACGCACCGACAAATGACAGAGAAGATGAAGACAAGGACCAGTTCTACAACAGACTGCAATCCGTGATTGATACTTGTCCAGAAAGAGACGTCACCATCCTGACGTTGGCCAAACACCATCAGCAACAACGACCTGTGGCAGAGAACCAACCAGATGCCCGCAGATGCCGAGATCATGAAGAGGCGTTGGAGATGGGTAGGTCATACTCTCCGCAAGCCTCAAACGAACATCACGAGGCAAGCCCTGACCTGGAACCCCCAGGGTAAGAGGAGGAGGGGACGGCCAAGAAACTCATGGCGTCGGGACCTGGAAGCAGACGTCAGGAGATCGGGGCTGACCTGGAGCCAGCTAGAGAGGAAAGCCCAGGACAGAGACGTCTGGAGGACACTTGTCGGCGGCCTATGCCCCAGGCGGGGTACTAGGCGTAAGTAAGTAAGTAAGTAAGTCAAGCCGTTTTTTTTTTCGGAATTCTGTTATCAATATAAAACACGTCTTCCTGAATTAGTCGAGGAAAGCACACCTTTAGTAGGCTCTCTTTCTCATCTCGGATGGTTAAGTAGCCCGAGTATACAAACGTCTCTCTTCGCACGCTCGATTCTCCCTCCGCGGAGGAGAAAATTAGCTGTTTCTTGGTTTTGAATTTTCTCGCGCATGTAACAACCAATCAGAGATACTACACGGATCTCTGCAGAGCTACGTCATCAGTATTTGAGACAAGTGAAGGGAGTGGTGAAGGGTAGACTGCGAGCAGTCCCTCTTTCTTTCCGATAGCGAGCGCGAAGTACGAGAGAGCAAATCGAGCGCGAAGCGCGAGCGAGCGGAAAGAAAGAGAGACTGCCAACACTTGCCCCGGGAGGCTTGAATATCGATTTCAAGTTTTAACCGCAAGACATCAGTCGCACGCGTGGACGAAGGGGTTATTCCCGAAACGTCGATCTAAATAATATATATTTAGCACCGATGATCATTTTAACAATTTTCTCAAATACCTAACAGTGCTACGCATACAGCAACACACTTTTTTGATGCTACATGGAATTTTTCGGGTTCAAACTCAGAAGAAGCCAAAAAAGTAGGAGGAGCCTAAGTTTTGTTCCGACGAAGTGCTAACGCTCGAAACGTCAGCTTTCCAATTTCGCAAGCTTATCAACATTAAGTGATAATCACTGTTTCCCAGTACCTATATCTTAACACACCGCTCAAAATAAAAATCTCTATACTTATCTCCATATATTTCTCACATAATAGTTGGGAGAATTTGATCATACCTCTTTTTCTAACTCCTTCAAGGAGGAATTTCCTCCGTCGTCCTCGACGCATCCTTTCTCTGAAGTTTCCGATATGTTATACGGGAAGCCCTTGAATTGACTGACTCGGAAATATACGTACTGAGTTAGTACCGGCAGACTCATGAATAACCCGAATGTGTAGAACAAGACCACTGGCTCCACTGTCAGGTAACGCCGCCATCTTGGCAAATTCTGCGGCGGCATTGCGGTCCTTTGCTAAACTATGAAAGACAAACACGGTTGATTAGAAACTATTTTAAGGTCTTTATAAAAGACCGCAAGCAATAGGCTTGAAGCAGAGCACGAAAGTCACGAAAGTCACACATCTTCACGTGATGCTCATGAACGTCACGCAAATTGGTCACGCAAAAGCCTGTGTAGCAGTCGTTTGAAGCAGGCCAACTTTTCGCGCTCCTATTCGAGAGCGCGGAAAAATTCGCCTGATCACAGGTTATTTGAAGCCCGCGCGAGATTCAGAAGCCCCCCAAAAAGGAGAGAAGGGAGGGTAGGGGAGGGGAGGGTATAGGAAGGAAAAGGAAACCCTCCCCTCCCCGCTGCATTCGCCAGTTGACTAACAAAATGTAGAAAACAGCTTCATGTCTCAAACGGAGATATGTCGTAAATTAATTGCGATTATGCATTCGTCTCTTACAAATCATGCAAATTCAAGTACGCGGTTTGCTTTCATGTTCGATCATGTGTGACTTTTGAAGACAGCGTTACAATAACAAACCGTAGGAGACAGTTTTGTGAGCTCGATCAAAAATAAACACACAACTACATTATGCAAATATGGCACCAAAGGACAGCCAACAAAATTGGCACAAATGTGTTAAGCGAGCGCTATAACCTTACATTTTCACATTCAATAAGCTCAAAATGACAGCCCTCTATATTAAAAGATTTCCCATTTTCGATTGTTGCTGTGCTGTATTCTGCGCGAAGCATAAATGGCTCGTTGATGAAATTGTGTTTGCAATTTGATAATTAAGACAACCCATCAACGAAAGTGCTTTTTCGCTTTTCAGATTGTAAAAACAAATAGCGATCGAACGCAAAGGCAAGGTTTTATTTTCTGAATATTGTCGCCGAAAAAAGGTTGCGCTAATAACAAACCCTGCCCCGGTCCGGCGCCCAACAAAGCTGGAGGTCTCGGCGGCTAGATTCTAACTTACTTCTCAACCGAGCTAAAAATGTGTTTGATTAGCTGCATATTTCGCCTTGTATCAATCCACCATTAGATGATCCCTGAATACCGATAACAGACTGATGCAGTCTTCATTCTAACAGATCACACTGATCGCGAAACATATAATATAATGCTTGTGGCAAATGCCAAATGTTCCGAGTTCATTTCAATTGCAAATGCAGCGAGCGCAAAAGAGCACAATCAATTACAAAACCTAAAAACGCCAATTACACACTTCTACTAACCCGATTCTTTTTGTCCTCAGAAATTACTTGATTGCCAATCTCCTTTTGCCCGTTAATATCGTGATTTGTATGCTTCCAGAAGTCGTTGCTCTGACTCCGAAAGCTCGCAAAATAAATTATTCACCATTGTTCCCTTTGACCTTTGAAAACAACACGAAAAGACACGCATCGTTGGATTGCGTGACGAGCTATCCGGGGCGGGAAGAAGAGAGACCCTGGGAACGAGGTTTTCTATCTATATTATTTTACGCTTTTGCAATACTGTAATGATTTATGGTCATGCAAATAAAGCTTATTGTTGTTGACTGCGTAGTAGGGTGGCATCCGGGGGGGGGGGGGGGGGTACTTTTACGGGGAGGTTCCGCCCAGAGGTCCAACCCCTTACCCTTTTGTATACCATTTTTGACAGAAAAGGTACCCCTTTCATATACCTTCCATGGAAAATGGTACCCCTTTCATATACCTTCCATAGAAATTATGAAAATGGTACCCCTTTCACATACCTACAGTAGAAACACTGCATCCCTTTTCTATACCTTTGGAATGAACTTAATGAGCAATATATATCCCCAGAAGGAAGTGGAAGGAGGCTGTCTTATGATGGCTAAGAACTTCAAACCTGCAGTCCACCTCATACCTAAATGACAGTTTTCCCTACCCTTTTCTATACTCAAACTCGTGAAATCCCTACCCTTTTATATACCTCCCCGTATAGTCCATTATAGGGAGTACCGCCCCCCCCCCCCCCCTCCCCCCCCTCCCGGCATGCATGCATGACGCAGGCTACATTACTGTGTGAATCAAAATGAAACCTCGAAGAGATAATACGAGAGAATAGTGGCGAAACTAAAAAACCCATAGCATTCAGGTATAACCCTCTTGTAACTGTGAGTTGTTCGTAAATTTTATTATGAAAATATTTTATTTATACAATAATTTCTTTTGCTCGTATTTCGGTTCTTCTGAGATTTTGAACGAGTACAATGATAAGATTTCTTTCCGTATTTCCACACTGCTCCAGTCTCCCTCGCAGCCGTTATTCGGATTGTCACGCAACGCTCTTCTGCACTTATTGGGGAGAAGCGTTGCGTGACCTCCTATTAAATAACGCGCTCCTCTGCCTAGCCTGCGTGAGGGCGGGGTTGCCGCTCAAATAACGTTTCTCGGGAAATAAAACGGACATTTTACAACCATAAATCACAGTTCACGGCAAACTAAAGAGCCGATTTTCGTTTTTCGAACAATTATTACGGTATATCACGGCTAACGGCTCTTCGTCATTCATGTTCACGGTTATTTCACAAGAAAAAATAAACAATCTATCAAATTTGACTCTAAAAAGATGTCAATTCATGGTTCACGGATATACCCGATACCAATGACAAGTCTCCATGGCTAAACAATCCATTGATATTTCTCATTCACAGTCATCTGTCAATCTTCCAATAGTCTCCTTTTCAGTCCTTATTTGGTCATCACGCAACGCTTGCTTCTCCTCGTTAAAAGCGTTGCGTGACGACCAGAGTAACGCGCCGTTGCGATGGATGGAATGAGTTGATTATTTTTTTCAATTATCAGTCCAAAGAAACATATCGGCCAGTGCTTCACACATATTTCGCGGGAACCTCTTCTGGACTTGGCGGAATGATGGGTGAATCTACAGAGACATTATCAGGTGAGTCGTCCGCGTATCGTTCATCGTCGTGCTCTTCTTCAGGGCCGTCTCCTATCTTCTCGTATCCACCTGGCGAGTTCGCGATCTTCCTTTTACGTTTGAACATGGACTGGTCCCTCAGGCAGCTGCAAGTGACAACACAACGCGATTTATTTTAAAATTGCAACAGAAAGTTACTTGTTTGTATCGTACGCGCTACAATTTTCCCCCGAGATTCGACCCGAAAAATTATATTTTGATGACGTAGCTCTACAGAGATCCGTGTAATGTCTCTGATTGGTTGTTTACGTGCGCGCGAAAATTCAAAACCGAGCAACAGCTAATCAGAGACACTGCACGGATCTGTAAAGCTACGTCATTAGATGGAACGAGGCTACCGTCAAATTCCAAAATTTATTCCAAGGCTTATACAATATTTCTATATCAGATTCTGTAGTCACGTCCTTATATTAGCCGAGGGAGGCCCCCACACCCCCTGAAAATAAGCCCCAAAATCTCAGACGATAATAAAACGAGTAAAACGCCAAAACAATTTCCACACTAATGCGGTTTCGAAACGCTCCGTTTTTACCGAACGCATCGAAAGCTCCGCGTCCACACTATCGTTTTCGCAGTGTTTTTCCCCGTCCATACTAAAACGCTCGAAAACGATACAACAGTCATCTGCGCATGCGACAAGTAGATGCGCCCGTGATGTTTTCGATGTGAATGACGTCAGCGTTTTCGAAAGCCTCCGTTTTTTCTGTCCACACTATAAATACGACAGGGCTTCGTTTTCAAATGTCTCCACTCTGGACAGCGTTTCCAAATGTATGCATGTTCGATGAAAACGATCAGCGTTTTTTATCGTTGTAGTGTGGACGATAGGCGAAGACGCATCGAAAAGTATGCGTTTTCAAACGAAAACGCATTAGTGTGGACGGGGCTCTAAAATACCTTCTAAATATAAGCGCCAGATTCTTTCCGATAGCCCCAGCCCGAAAATAAGCCGGTAAAAAAATACCCAGAGATTATGATATTTTCGGAAATTTCAGGTGCACCCAACGGATCGTTTCGGTGAAATATCTGTTCGGAAGGCCTATAATCGCCTCAGATATATTCGGATTAAAGTTTGGAGTTTTCTTTAGGGAAATATCATCTCGAAGTTTCTTAATATGGGAAAATTAATGCCTATTATTTTCGGAGAGATAAAAATTTCGTTTTGGGTACAAAAAAAGGTCACCTAGGATTTTGGGAAAGGAAAAATCAGCAAGGAAGAGCTGAGGTTTTCGGGAAATGACTATGACTAAAAAAGCCCTAATAAATTCGTAAAGTCTAAAGTTCCCATAGAATGACCGAAGAGATATATATTTTATAGCGCAGCTTAGAATTCATTTATAGATCTTTAAAAGCACACCAGACAGCCTAAAATAGCGTTTTAAAGCATTTGGGAGAAAACCATCGTTGGGTGCCTCAGAAATTTACAGTACATATTGAAAGGGCTTTAGTTTCAAATAAGAATACAGCATGGTAGGCGATCAAACAAATCCATATCAAACATATCCATAAATACCACAAAATACAGCAAAACAGATGAAAATAAACTCACAAGGTACAGAAGAGGGGCAACAACATCAAAATGGCACCAAGAACGAACACAAATCCTGGCACGTCGAATTTTAACGATTTGGGATACAACGAATTAAACAACGCGGTACCGCCAAATGTACAAAGCACCTCTATTGACGAAACAGCAGAAAACAGTGATCCTGAAACAACGAAAAAGCAAAGATATTACATTGTCAAGCTACAAAGTATAAAAGGAAAATACACAACTATTTTTGTGGCATGAAATTTTCGCGGGATCGATAAATTTTCGCGAATTTCGCGGGTTTTCAAACGATCCGCGAAAATAAGATCCAGTAAAAATAAACTCCTGCGAAAAGAAATCCCGCGAAAATTTACTCCATGTATTTAGATTACTGAATTTCGATTAAATCAGACTGCAAACAATGTTACAGGTAGTACTACCGTATTGAAATACCGGACAGGAAACTTGCCCGAGATCCACGAAAATTTGCTCCGAACGATAAAGTCTGAAATCCAAATTCGAGAAACGCAAAAAAAAAAAAAAATCGGCAATCTGCGAAATTAAACTCCCGCGAAAATTTCATGCTACAAGGTAATTAAAAATAGTTCTTTATATACTACATATTGCGGTATAAGTGATGGCGTAAAGCCCGAGCCAAACGAAGAGGAGAGCTAGTTGTAGAGGGTTCAACCTCTCGCCGTCGTTTGGCCTAAAAAACTCTCATGCGCTTTCAGCGACTCTCGTCGACTCTCGTCGAATTTGAACCTGCTCAAATTTAATTTTCTTGAGAGTCGTCGAGAGTTTTCTCTCGTTTGGCCCGCGGTGATGATAGTCGATGAGAGTTGAAGAAAACTTAGTGAGAGCCAATTATCAGCAATTCTCATCCCCGTTTGGCCTGGACTTAATAAAATTAGCGCGTTGGACGTGGGATCGAGAGGTCTTGGACAACACACTTTACTCTGCTCACAGTACCCCTCTCCACCCAGGAGTATCAATGAGAACTCAGCCTTTTATTGTTGGGACAACCTGACAAAATGTTGGGGGTAAGCTGCGATGGACTAATATCCCATCCAGGGGGAGTAGCAATACTCCTAGGCTTCATGATACGGAAACCGGCATAAGCTCCGGCAGTGTGGGCCAGTTTGGCTCTAGTGCGGCTTTATCTAGCCATGTTCTTTGCGATCGCACGCGCTATGCATTGTAGCTTCATTAGCATTCACTTATACCTTGATCGTCTGCGCTAACGATTTTTGACATCATTGCTCTGAGGACAGGCGGTCCAGCTCCACCAAATATACCAACTATAGGACCTACAAGAACAAGAAAAACATGACATGTTTACTGAAATGCACAATACCAGGCGTCACTCGGGACTCGGCAATATAATGATGACAAACGGCTAGCAAATTTCGGAAGATCTTCGGATCTTCGGATCTTCGGATCTTCGGATCTTCGGATCTTCGGAAACTAGTCGGGTGTTCGCACAAGGGCTGCGCTTGTTAATGAAATGAGGCACTATACCTTGGACTGGCATTTTCACGGTACCAGTGAATTGTTAGAAGGGCAACCCGAAAAATAGACTAGCATCCCATCCTGCAGGCACTATAGTATGCTACGGAAACCAGAGTTAAACAAGAAGTTCCGCTACAAAAGGGTTGCACCTCTTATATTTTACACCTTTCTGCTGCAAAATGCACATTTGTACTCTTGCACAGTCGTGGCACGTTGTGGAGTCAAGCGTCCTGTAATTTGTTTTGTCCTGTAAACTAACATGCTTCAAAATCTCATGAAACGAAAATATACCATGAACAAAAATTAATATTAACAGCTCATTGATGGAGTGAGCCAGTTTGCATATTTGTCCCCAGCCACTAAACTCATTAATGCATTCTGCATTCATGAGTAAAAATGAGATATAAATTGCAAATGTTTCAAACATAAAAACGCCACAGAAAAGCTCAGGTTGTTTGTCAACCTCGTTCCCAGGCTCTCTCTCCTTTTCCTCCCTTGTCGTTGAGGGACGACGACAAGGGAGGAAAAGGAGAGAGAGACTGGGAACGAGGTTGGTTGTTTGTCAGCTGTTTATGCTTTGCGGATAGCTTGGTTGATTGACAACTAAGTGTTAGAATGGATTTATTATTACTTCACTTACTTATAAAGACCATGAGAAGTGTTGTGGAGAACCCCAGACACACCAGGAATCCTATATACGACACTAAAGCTATACGACTGATATTTGCATCTGACATACACATTCCAAACACTTTAATAGCAGTCACTCCGCCGACCCCGTGCATAAATTGACGAAACGCCAAGAAATATCCAACGTACTCCGGCGAAAAACACAGCGGGGAGTGTAGGGTGAAAAGATTCACGACACCATTGATGCCCAACACAGCTATGCTAAGGATGCCTGTACAAAATGTCAAGACCACCAAGTTTCGTTTGATATGGCCAGTAGCCTTCAAGTAGACCCTCCAGGGAGATTTGAAGTTCTCCATGCTAAATAATCTTCCTGTTTCAGTACTGGATTTGACTCTTGATTCCGGAACGAAGAAAATGGCATACAGCATGGCGGCTACGTGACAGCCAAATATGATCCAATAGGGGGCGATGAATCCCAGCTTTTCTATCAACAGACCGCTGGTCAGCTGAGCCACCATACCTCCTAGAAACACTATCAGTTCTATGATACCTGTCAGTTGAAGAAAAATTGAATAAGGCCTGGCACTACATTATTTGCATATCATAGGCACGTAATGCGTGCAAAGGCCAACCTCGTTTTCAGGGTCTCTCATCTCCCCACCCCAGAGGCGGGGAGATGAGAGACCCTGGGAACGAGGTTGGCAAAGGGCTACAGCTACTTAGGAGAGGGAAGAAAAGGGGGGTCTGATTTCTGGCTTATTGTACCGTACTCCCGGTTCCCGCCTCTTTGTGCTTTTTCTATTGCAAAATATTACACAATGTTACAAAAAAATTCCTATTCCTCCTGTGTACTCCTGGTTTCCGCTATCTTGGGCATCCCACTTCCTGCCCTCTCTTCCCCCATCTCCTGTAGATTCCTACCCCCTTTAATACTTGGTTCCTGTTCCCTGTCCCCCCACCCCCCTGCTACCACTTAGCCCTCTACACGCATTGCCTGCCTATGATTCTAGAAAAAACAGTTGTCTCTGCTTGTGCGTTCAATATATCTACAGAATGATATATTTGAATTGAAGCCAATTAACCAAGAGGAAACTATTTAAATACTGTATCGATAAAACTCACCCAGTCGCAAGGCAATTACAGACTGCTCTGTTGTGTCGGCGACATATGACATGCATGCCAAGATTATGGTCGTGTAATACCCACAAATGCCGTGCAGAAATCCACCAATAAACAGACAGTAAATTGGTAACTTGAAGTACATGACAAAAAGAACAACAACGGCCTCCAACGCACTGCCAAGAGTGGGAAGAATGAGTGCAGGGCGTCGGCCAACCTTGTCTGACCAGCCACCCATAAATAGGGATATAATAATCGAAGGTATGGCAGAAAACATGACGATACCCAGTTGAACATAAGAGGCTTCTGTCTGTACCTGTCCAGGATAAAAAAGATTATCACTGGCCATGGTAACTTATAGCTTAAATATTATAGAGGATATTACATGCATGGCCGCACGGTGATACACTTTTTATCTTCTGCGCTCACTCGTAAAAGCTACTGTCAGCACTTGAAGATAAAAATTTTATTACCAAGCTGCAATGTAATGTTCTGTTTATTATATAGATCTATACTGAAGAAATGTCCAGTTTTTTTATTCATTTTCAAAACAGCAAAAAAGTGGTTACCTATAAACTGAGCCCAAGTTCGCAAAAAAAACATGCACCGCAATGACGGAAGGGACGAAAAAGAAAGACATTAAATGTCACTCCAGAAATAATAATAAAAAAAACAATCCAGAAATAGATAGATACCTGGTTGAACTGTTGAAAATCGACGATATATTGATTCTCTATAGCCATAATGTTTTTTTCTTATTTTGGAGGTGGGGATCGGAGTAGGGGGGTCAGTGGTAGTAAGGCGCTAGGGGTTAGGTACAACATGTACCACTCCCAGTTTTGGATCTTCTAAAGCATCTAGATGCAGTATTTAAGTGACATTGTATGGGAATAAATGGTTATTAAGTAATTTAATACACTGAGACCTAAATCCACCGTCACACTGAAATTCAGTGGAAAGACTAAATACAATACCCTATACTTGCCTAGAAGGAGGGATGGGCCGGGAGCAAATAGTTCGAATGGCCAACGACGAAAGGCAGCACGCACAAAATGGCTTGACGTGCAGTGCATCCACAGGAGAGCTGTAAGACAATTAATAAAGGGCCCTGAAAAAAAACCCAGGCCACCCCACAATTTACTGCGGTCATGCAGGGTACCGCTGGCCACTAATTGTCTCGCGTTTAACTTAGCTTCACTTCTGATTCAACCACATAAAATCTGACAAAAATACTATAAATACCTCCTTCTCAAGCTTTTTCATTGAATCATTTAACTCCTTTCCTTCGCAGCCCGTCTTTTGCTGGAAGTGGTATGGAAATCCTTTAGCCTCACTCAGTCTAGAGTACACAAACTGCTGGGCTACTGGAACATTCATGAACAATCCAAATGCGTACAGGAACAGCACTGGCTCCACTGTCACTAACTGTCGCAATGACAACCCTTGAGCTCTTCCCGCTGGCATAGTGATGAATTATGCAATTCCTTTATTAGAACATTCAGAAGGTTAATTTTATAAGGGTTCAAACATGGTATGGAATACAGTGAATATATGGCAATCTTGAAATGTCAATTGAAATAATTCTGAAAAATCATGATCACAGTATTTCTTGAATATTCTGATAGTCGCTAAACTTAATTACATGATACTATTTCCCGCAGACTTGCCTCAGTCTTACAGACAGTTATTCTCATACCCAGATCTCCCATAGCCTGAGTGGGGTCTGGGTATGAGATTAACAGACAGTAAGGAGAACTGAAGTTTTTTTTTTGTATTTTTTTTTTTTAATAAATAAGTTACACTTAAAATAACACAACGGCACTATACAACGCTACGCTAAAAACAGGAGAACTGAAGTGCTTGCTACATCCTTCCCAGGAAACATACATCCTGCAAATTTGATCTGTAAATTCTTTTCAAATTTTACAGAAATGATTTGACATCAGATTCCCACAAAGACACTGTTTCTTCTTACCAAAAATGGTCTGTTGCAGACCCACAAAAATTAGCCTGCGAAAATTACAGCCACACGCGATGAAAGCTGGCTGTATTCGCAGCCTACACAAAAAATATATATTTAATAAAAAGGCATAATTTATAGCTTGTTGCAGTCACATTAAATAATTGCTGAGGAAGAGGAAAAAATAGTCCTAGGAGATGTGATATTAAACTACAGGTCAGAGTGAACATTCCTGTCCCCTCGGTTAAGGGGTGCTCCGCTGCCATGGTAGGCGTGCTCCACTGGGAACATCCAGACCAAAACAAATATTTTGTCTATATTTTCCTAACCGCCATCCCAGACCAAAAATGATTTTTATTCCACTTACAACCAATTGATCGCATGAAACTTCACGTACCTATCCAAATTGGTCAATGTAAATATTATAAAGTTCTAGCACTAGGATATGTCCAGTCCTATCGCACAAGCTGTTCCACTGTTATAGCCTCTCCTTATCAGCTGATACAGCTTACAAATGTTCAAGTCGCTATTGTAATCTTATCAACTCTTAAGTAATCTTAAAGATCAAAGTATCTCCATGATATGGCAGTCTGTTTTATTATACCCTGCGTTATAATGCCCTATTAAACATAATTCATGAGCCTCGGCCTGCGTCATGCAATTAAAGACTGCGTGTGACTGGCACACCAAATTAGAAAATTATAACCTGCTTCTCCCGGGGGGGGGGGGGGGGGGGGGTACTCCCTTAGGTGGCCTATACGGGGATGTGCCGCTGGACAGGGTAATATGGTTTTTTACCTCTCTGCCCTGAACAGGGTATATAATTTCATGCGAGTCTGTCCTAAACAGGGTCCTGAACCTGTCCTAAACAGGGTATGGTTGCACAATTGTCGTCGTAAAAATATGGTTTATACAGTATTTAGAGATCGGGGACGTTTGCCGCGTATCAGTCA
>MU825906.1:423074-440574 GCA_029204205.1 Desmophyllum pertusum
CCTCTATTTTTGGTAAGACTCGAACCGTAACTGTGGATGAGTGTCTCTGGCCATAGATGGACTGGTCAAAACGGATTTCAACATGAAAAAAATTGGGCTAATTATTTTCAAGTTCTCGCAAAATGCGTTTCCAAATTCGCCAGAATAGAACATGATTTGTTCCTTTGTCTAGAATTATTTTGTAAATAAGTAAAGGTATTGTAGAACAGTTTGACCAAAAAAGGTCAAAATCCCGCCAGAATAGAACATGATTTGTTCCTTTGTCTAGAATTATTTTGTAAATAAGTAAAGGTATTGTAGAACAGTTTTGACCAAAAAAGGTCAAAATCCCCGTGATTTTTTTTAAAATAGTTTTGTTGGCTTGAGCTCGCACTCCAGTAGCATCTTCGATCTACACTCGATCTACACTGATCTCTGAAGTAAGTTCCTTGAAGTTATACTCGTTTTAGTTTTACAATTCGGTGATCGCATTGCCTTTCTTGATCTTGTATTCTAGACTTTGATTAGTTCGTTGATAAATTAAAACCAGCTATGTCGTCGTTCGCTTGTGTCGACCTATTAGTAGGCCATAGGTGAGTCTCTCCGAATGAGACATTTCTCGTGGGACGCTCCCAAGAATTTCGTATCAAGTTAGTTGTGACTGCAGCTATATCACTGAAGCGTACTATGGGAGAAAACGTGCCAGCTGTGATGAGTAATAGTGTGTGTGCGGACACTAGCCTGCGTAGCTGGCGGTCTTGTTGGCGCGCGATGCAAAATTCGTAAGCGGCGAAGCCGCGACAGCGAGCGGCAAAGCCGCGAGAGTTGGACAGTGTCGAAATACCGCCTGCTCTAATTCTGGGGTTTTGAATGCTGCCCACCTTTTTAATCAGCTTTTATCACCTCCTTTGGTGTAATTAAATTAGCCAATCAGAGAGAAAGTTGTATCGAAACTTGTCAATATTTTCGTTTCTCAGGCACAAAACATGACGCTTTTTGGTGTATCACTCATCGCAAAAAAATTAGTTCAGGTATTTTTGGAAGTAAACTTCAGAGGCGCACGATAATAAATATTTTTTTCTGCCTTCAGCGCTTTGAAATGCTTTCCAAGAGACCTCTCTCGAGTCAAACGAGTACGGTTAGTTCCGCGAAGAAACAGCTTTTTCGTCCAGCAAGACATGCCGGCACTTTGGGAAATATTACACACCATGGCTTTCGATTCGTAGTTAAATATGTGCAAAATCTTGCACCGGAAATTTCAGAGCGAAGCTCCCTAACAAACACAGGAAACAAATATTCTAGCTGTCGCTGCGCTTTGAAACCTCTTTCGATAGATATTTTTTTCGATTCGATCCGTTTAACAATTTTCGAGAAACGACTTTCCGGAGCGTGTGAGATCGCAATACAAACTCATTGCGGTTTACGTAAGAAAATTGAGACGACCGCGAAGTTTCAATTGACCAATTTTTGACAGCTCACTGAGTTCGCAAGTTTTCCCTTGGCCGAGAAGATCAGAAGGATGGCAACTAACATTTGATTGACGTGACACCGCTCTCAGCCAATCCGAAATTCCCGTGCACTTAGGTGCAAGGACTATTCAAAAACCCCAGGAATTAGAGCGAGGCGTCTTTCGACCCCCTCCGTACCAGACATCTCGCGGCTTTGCCGCTCGGCTGTCGCGGCTTCGCCGCCTTACGAATTTTGCATCGCGCGCCAACAAGACCGCCAGCGACGCAGGGCCTGATGCGGACACGTGAACACAAATTTACTAGTCACGCCAATCTTTGTTGGGTTTTCTCAATGTTTTTCCTTCTTGACAGCAGTGCAGCGAAAATGGTTTTTCGGTAATATCTCGCGTTTTTCTTTGACGTTTTATGATTTAACACCCATCAGAAGGATAGCTTATTTATGTGTTCTCTTCTGATCTCGGTCTTGTCAAATATAATTGGTGAAAACCCGTAATTAAAAACAACTGTTTTTAGACCCGGAACGGACTCGATTTGCCCAAAGCTCAGTCGCTTGTAGTCATCGCCCCGGCGTTTGTTGATTGTTGGTCTGGCGGAAAAATATGCGACAACTACTCTCGGACAGTACGACGTATAAAGCTATGGCTCGGCTAACGAGGGTATTTAGGAATGAGCTACAGGGTGTAACGGCAGCCGGTAGAATAATTCAGCTTGAGTATATAACGACCAGACAGAAACCCCTTCTTGCGGCGGCGGCTTTTACTCGAAAATGTGCGAGTTTGATCGCGGGACTATTGGCACAGTTATGAGGGGGACATTGGGGGTCCCCGAAACCGCAATACCGCGCGCTGAAATCAAATCAACAAAAAACCGCAATACCGTGTCAAAAATCGCCAGAATACCGGAAACCGCAAAGGTATGGGTGGAATAGACGGAAAGTCTGTGATAATTTTTAATATTTAACTGATCAGTTAAACCGCGCTGGAACCAGTTTATTAGCATGTTAGAAACATGCAGTTTAATACTGTTAGGAGTTCAGTTCAAATCTTCCGCTGGCTGAAAACTGTGAGCTTCAAGGAACAGATAATGTCTAAAGGACAATTATCAGTGAGATATATTTTGAAGCCAAAAGGAGCGTTTAACATTTTGTTTATTATCCTTCAAATAATTTCTATACTTGCGTTTATCTTGAACAAACACATTTCAATCGAGTTTCCGTTGGTTTATTTACCCACAAACTATTAGCATTTGCTAACACAATTACTTTGTGGATCAGTGAATACATTTCACCAGAAATATTTTTGAGGTAAGGCTGTTTTTCTGACCATTTCCCATTGCTTGATCCGCTACGTGGACTGGCTCCTGAAAACCTCTTTAATATTTTTTCTGACCCGGCCAACGAACTTTGTTTCTTTGAAAATCGGCTGAACCCTTGACATATCTTTTTATTTTGGGAGTGCAAAATTTTGCGGTAAATTTGAGAACTCATTGTTGATGTGGCAGACAGTTCGATTAAGTCTGATAATCTTGGCTTCTGCGATAATTAACATTCAGAAACGATTGGTTTGTTTGAGAGAAATTAACAGACCGTAATTTGAAAGCGTTCCAAATCTATTGTACAAATTAACCCCTCTATTTTTGGTAAGACTCGAACCATAACTGTGGATGATGAGTGTCTCTGGCCATAGATGGACTGGTCAAAACGGATTTCAACTTGAAAAAAATTGGGCTATTATTTTCAAGTTCTCGCAAAATGCGTTTCCAAATGCGCCGAGAATAGAACATGATTTGTTCCTTTGTCTAGAATTATTTTGTAAATAAGTAAAGGTATTGTAGAACAGTGTTGACCAAAAAGGTCAAAATCCCCGTGATTTTTTTAAAAATAGTTTTGTTTGCTTGAGCTCGACACTCCAGTATCATCTCGATCTACACTCGATCTACACTGATCTCTGAAGGTGAGTTCCTTGAAGTTATACTCGTTTTAGTTTTAAAATTCGGTGATCGCATTGCCTTTCTTAATCTTGTCATTTCTAGACGTTGATTAGTTCGTTGATAAATTAAACCAGCTATGTCGGTCGTTCGCTTGTGTCGACTATTAGTAGGACATAGGTGAGTCTCTCCGGATGAGACATTTCTCGTGGGACGCTCCAAGAATTTTCGTATCAAGTTAGTTGTGACTGCAGCTGTATCACTGAAGGACATCACAGCTGGCACGTTTTCTCCCATAGTAGTAATAGTGCGTGTGCGGACTAGTCTCCTACGCAGCCGTTATTTGTGTCGTCACGCAAAGCTTCTCCCCACTAACGGCTGCTCAAACCTGGACCACATTCGTTTGCAGATTTAAGCCAATCACAGTTGCAGTGCCATTTTCAGAACTCGTTCGCGCCAAAATTCACCTATCATAGATTGTGTCTTATCATGACCTTAGCGTCGAAACGTCAAACGCACGCTAGTATGCCGCCTTTTGACGCACACCAGACATCAAATAAAACACGGTTTTACTGAAGAAAAATGTATGATATGAAAGAATTATGTCGAAAAAACTTCATTATAATTACAACAGACATCCTAGTTCAAGAATTGGATCGATTCTAGCAAGTTTTCGGCAAACGTATAAACAGTCACGTTTTGCTGATAGGTGTCAAAGTTACTGCGGTCAAAACAAAAGGAAAGGCATGTGGTCCAGGTTTGAGCAGCCGTTTAGTGGGGAGAAGCGTTGCGTGACGACACAATAACGGCTGCGTAGGAGACTACCTACTGCCGGCGGGACAATTCAGGCGTCCACGCTTGTAATAAAACACGCAACGGATAATAAATTTTAGCGCCAAAACCGATTTTTCGCTTTAATTACGTAGCTTATCAGTTCCAATAAATCATAGTCAATTTCTAAAGCTCACTAAAATCCAAGACATAAGTTTTCTTAAGTTTGGAACGCGTTTGACCGGGCAAAACTATAAAACTATTCTGCTATCGAAGTATTTTAGCGACAGTAGCGACAAATATTATATCGAAAATTTCGTCGCAAAAAGCCGTTATCCGAAAATTATTTACTTACAAAGCAAAGGTAAAACAAATTCTGAATAAATACGATGTTTTTTGGTCACAAATAATTGATTTTGTGGTAATTTTGAACATATTTTGCTTCTTGAAGTCAAAATAAAGTTGTCCCGGGTAGGCGAGTTGTCCCTAGCAAAGCGTTTACAAGGCAAAACATAACCCTGGCGCTAGGATCATCCCTCATCTCAGATAGGATCATCCTAGCACTGGGATCATCCTAGTGCTAGGGCCAAATGCAACCCTTCGCATGTAAACTGAAAGCAGAAAACATGTCGCGCTAGATGATCCGCCTGCTAGGATGATCCTAGCACATAGGATCATCCTCCTTCCATGTAAATAGGGCCTTCTGATGATCTTGGCTTCTGCGATAATATTCAGAAACAATTGTTTTGTTTGAGAGAAATTAACATAACCGTAATTTGAAAGCGTTCAGTAAGACAGTCTCGTCTGAGATAACACTGAAGTACATTAGTTTTGTTTGCTTGAGCTCGCACTCCGTTATCATCTCGATCTACACTGATTCCTTGAAGTTATACTCGTTTTAGTTTAAAATTCGGTGATCGCATTGCATTTCTTAGTTTTGATTAGTTCGTTGACAAATTAAAACCAGCTATGTCGGTCGTTCGCTTGTGTTCGCCATAGGTGAGGCTCAGTCCGGATGAGACATTTCTCGTGGACGCTCCCAAGAATTTCGTATCCAAGTTAGTTGTGACTGCAGCTGTATCACTGAAGGACATCACAACGTTTTCTGCCATAGTAGTTGTTTTATTTTCGTCTATCATCAATGAACGCTCTTTAACACTCACGTTGCATTTATAAGGCCCATCGCACACGACATTATCGACATTGTCGTCTTACTGAAAAGAGTATAGAAACGACCAGAAACCGTGATACCGTGAAGGACGTGAATAACATTTCAGCTTCTACCGAGTTCTACCGAGTTCCGTCGACCAAAACGCTAAAAAAACCGCATACTGCGAGGGCTGGATGAAACCGCATTACCGAAATACGTATGAAAAATGGTCTGAAACCGCACTGAAAACCCCAATGTACCCCTCGCAAAAGAAAAATATAAAACCTGATAAGAGTCAAGAGCTCGAACACGAGCGTTTCTCGAGCAATTAAAGTAAACCTTGGAACCCTAGGGGTAGCGAACAGAAGCTAAGAGCATGGCCATCTGCAATGAAGGTAATTTTGAGGAGATTGGAGCATTTTTATGGAATTTATTGAGCTTCGAGTGCGCGACCATTGGGTCCGTTCTCACATAATTGTCGCCGGCCTTTACAATTGTAAATTATTCATAATGGAAGGTCAACTGAAAAAGCAAAACTCGTCTAAATGTCGTAAATGGCTTTAAACTAGCTCCAGGAACACAGAAACATCAAAATAACAAACACTTGCACAATGTGAGTCAGTTTTAACTAGGTTCCTTTCGAAAATATAGCATTTAGAATGTATTTCGTGAGTTTCTCATACATTTTCTATAAATATGCAAATCGCCGCCATGAACATGAAACATTGAATATTTTACGTATACAGAGCCTGGGCTGCCTGTGGTTGTTGTGGTTCTTATCAAAAGTGCGCTGCATAACGATGGCTAATCTTGTTGTCCCAGCACCACTTGTGATTCTAAGTGATCGAGGACGAAACGAGGGCAAATGGCAGACATCTTGAGCTGGTTGAAAAAGTGTAAGCCAGACAGTGATCCTCGATGATCTACCAGGAACAAAGACGATTGTTGGACATTTGGAACGATGAAAAAAACAACGGGCTTGGAGTGCTTTTTGAGATAGATGCAAATATGATGGTGAACGTGTCTGTGATCGATAACATCCGACGTGTTGCGACATTATAAGACGGTCAGTAGCAAGCGAATCCATAAACTCGAACTCAATAGACTGTACACAGCTGTGTCGTGACGTCATGACTTCTTAATGCACTTGGATTTTGCTGTTACGGGTTCTCCTATTCCTTAGTGACATTTGAAATTGTATGTGGTTGTTTATTAATCTCGTACCCAGATCACCCTCTGCCACGCGAAAGGGAGATCTGGTAAAGTTCGATTTCAAGGCCCGATATACGGGCCTTCCCGTTGTTCTTAGTTGTCCTTCGGTCTGTTGTGATCGAATAAACATGAATGAATTCCTGGAATTCGACGGAGTTATTCTGAGAATTCTTCGAGACAGAGGTTTGGAAAACTTTGTTATAAAAGCCACAAAAGGAAGCTTTGCGGGAGATTGTTTTAAAGAAAAGGGACTGTTGACACTGTTTAGTTGTTCTTCCGACAGGCTACGGAAAATCTCTAGTGTTGCCACGAATATGCGAAAATGTTTCAGTAGCGAGAGCCAATCACAGCACACATTAGAATAAGACGATATTTTAAATAGTATCCAATATAGAATCGGCGTTATTTCGAACTTTACCAGATCTCACTTTTCAGTGTCAGACAGAGTGGGATCTGGGTACGAGATTAGTTGTTTATTGTCCTTTCTATCAGCTGTAATATTGCTAGTTACTTGGATTATCGGCCCGAATTCAAGCTGTGAACAGCTTCTTGTTGTCTTCTAAAATAGAAACTTCAAATAATGTATTACATAATGGACATATTTTATTATCTCTATACTGTAATTTGAACCATTCAACATCAATGTAGTCTTTTGCATCGATCAATTCCAGCTGCTACCACCCCCCCCCCCCCCCCCCCCAGGCATACCCCGGGGATTTGTAAGGCCCAGTGTCCCGGGGGCGGGGATTTAGTACAACAACGTGTTGCCCAGGGAGGTGGGGGGCGGTCGCCAGATCAGTATTACGGAACGAGAACGAGTACGACTATACTCGTTCTCGTACTCGTACTCGTACCCCAATCTGAAGGTCCGTATTAAACTTCGCCGATAAACCGACTACTTTTGTGGGCGATTCTGGAAAGCAAGGTATTGGAAAGTTGAAGACTTTGTTTGAAGGAAATAAAATGTTAATAATTTTTGTTGCTTTTCCGGGCCCGAAGAAATGTCTTTAATACGTTCCGATTCAAAACAAGACTATCCATTAGAACTTACTTAGCATGCTTAGTGATACACTGATGTTACGTTATTGAACATGCTTTTTTGTTGCTTTCCGTTGCCCGGGGGAGGGGGAATTTGTAAATTCTGGCGGCCCGGGGCGGGGAATTGTAGTCCCGCGAAAAAAAAAATCCCCGGGTGTCGGATGGTAACAACTGGAATTGATCGATGGATTTACTGTTGTAATCACTACCTGTCTTTTTTATCTTGGGTTTTATATCCTCGAATTTTCTGATTAAAACATAGTTTAACCCATGATTTTTTTAGAGACAATTACTTCACCGCTTGAGTGTTCGAAAATTTGTACGTTTTTTAGGTCAGTGGCTCTTGTTAGAGCAGTCCAAATAAATATATATATCTACGGCGATGTAAATATGTCTTGGCTTTTTGACTTGATGTTCATGATAGCGCCCCTTTAAGGCTGCCAGGTCCGAAACTGAAACTGAGCATGGCAATTAGAGAAGAAAGTTTATATACCGTCTTGCAGTTAAAATACCGCGAAAATTCCAAATTTCTTTACGTAGTTCCACAGACGAGATCAATTTAGCGTCTATGATTGGTTGTGGCTTGTCGCTATTGGCGCGAACTAACAACCAATCACCATTACACGGATCTTTGAAAAAGGGACATGGAAAACGTGTGATTGTTTAGTGATTGTTCAGTGATAACTATGCGTTTACGGATCGTTAAAAATTGAAAACGTCTAGCTATTCTATACGCAAGAAATGTTTGTGAACGGGGTTCAAAAACGTAAAGTTTGCCGTATCCACGTGAAGGAGGGTAGTCTTTCCTGCACGCGTACTATCCAATCGAAAGCCGAGGATAGCAATCTTCAGCCTCTAATTGGATAGTCTGCACGCACGAAAGAATGTGAATTAAAATAAACTGGTCACACTTTTGGCTCCTAGGTGTAATACATTGAGGACAACTGCCGTTTATATATAGTACTTGACGACACTTTTTCAAATTAAGTGAAATATTTATTAGGCGCAAAAACCTCATCTTGATGACAGCTGTTGGAACTGAACAGATCACTCAAGGAATTCGAGCTTTAAAGATCTCTTCGACTCATTTTCACAACTGTTTAATAATTGCCATATTTACATTCGTCGATGTATATTGATCCATGCTTTAAAATAAGATATTTTGATGATAACTATTGTATTAGCACAACAATTGGCTGGTTATAGAATAAATGCGTCAATTTCTAGTATTTAGAGTCCTTCATTAAGACTAGAACTAATTTTCTTACAAATCTATAATTACTTATTTTTCCGCGCAGTTTTGTCGGGGGTGAACAAGGGCCACCGTCGTCAAATTTTCGTAGAACAATATGATTATTGTCCAATCAAATTAACGTAAGCTCTCCGAACGTTACGCCATCCCTGCTCTACCCCGACTTGATAATAAGCTAGATAATAGCAAAAATTACAATGGCGTATTTCCTGAACGAATGCCGAAATTGCAGCGTGTCTACTCCAGCAAATTCTGAGGGTGTTTTTTAAAACAACTTCGCTTGTCGAAGGGATTCCATCCAAAACCGACGGCTTTAACTAACTTTGTTCACAACAAAGCTTAACATGGTTGAAATCTCTTTAGTTGAATGAAAGTATTTACGGTTTAACAGAGGTCTATAACTAGAGGTTTCCATCTAGCATTGCGCGCGGCCCATCAGATTCGCAGTTAGGCTATTTTTAGACATTTTTCGCGCGAAACCAGCAGCCAATCACGCACCATGCCTGACAAAAATGGTCAGTGAACGCGCCAGCTCGACAATTTTTGTTCAAGATAGTTTGTTCGTCGATTGAAGCGCTGGCTAAAATTATTAAGTAAAAAATCTTGCCCTTCTAAATCAAACAAAAGTTAATTCCACTAAATAATGCACGAAGTTTGAAACGAAAATATTTAATGGGAAATGCCTGTAAAATGTACAACTAATGCGACTGAAAGAGCACTAAAGGCAGCCTGAAATTAATTTACGGGAAAGATCAGACAATTATTTAAGCTTAATTCGTCCAAAAAATGAAAACCTGTTTACAACACAAGTTTAAGCTTAGTCTATTCAGTATTGTTACCTTGTATTTCGAAGAGGCTTGTCAATTCCAGCTGAATTAAGGTTTTAAAAATCAGCACAATAAATATCCATGGATCAGATATACGGCAGTTCGTCAAGCGTTCGTGACAGTCAATCATTCAAAGATCACTTCACAGTGAAATTCTCTTCGAAGACCACTCTCTTTCTTTCCATCCATGTAGATATTGAGGGTTTCCTTTGTTCTTTTACTTCAATGAACTTGATTTTAAGCTCAGACGTTCGTTAATTCTGTAGTCGCGCAAGTTTTGCCCGCCGTATACATGTAAACAAGTGAAACCTTCGGCTGCGTATAGCTGTCCGTTCAACTTGTAAAATGAATATAATGTTCAGCTCCACAATTATTTCGAATCTTTCCCATGTTAAGCTAAACCATCTGCACAATTTTCCAGAATATACGTAACTTTGGAGAAATTGAGTGAACATTAATCCGCGGAGAAAACTTTGCCTTGCTTTCTTTTCATTCAACTTGCCAACTGGACACCGCGCCAGAAGTTTTGCCGCCGAATTCATACAAATCATGCTTCATTTAGATTGAACTGAAAAATCACTCAGTCGACTTATAGTTTTACAAAAAGTATACCGAAGTTTGACCTAAATTTAGTGAAGTATTTAAGACGATTTCCGCTGGACGTTCGAGAAAAAAGTGCAAAAAATTAAGTTACCAAAAAATACTCATAGCACGGTAACATTTTGAATACAGTTAAGAAGAAATTATCGATAAATTAGCTCCCAAGCTGACCCCGCGAGAGAAGTCATTACATATTTTAATTAAAAAGACGCTTCATGTCAGTTCAAAACAAAATGGCGCGCGTTTTTATAATTTTTTACGAGGTTTGACATTAATTTTCTCGAGAATGCTTGAGAATTTAATTGCGGGGTCACTTGGAGAAGTGAATTAAAGTGATATGTTTCAAATAGTATTCAAAATGTTACCGTGCTATGACTAGTTTTTTAGTAATTAAATTTTTGCACTGATTGCTCGAACGTTGAGCGGAATCCGTCTTAAACAATTATTACATTCTGCTGTGACGTTTTTTCGCTTTTCCTTGGCCGGCAAAGTTTCTGCCTTTGAGTAGCGCTCGCATATCATTAAAAATGGTTCAACGTGATTGGCTGCTGGTTTCGCGCGAAAAATGTCTAAAAATAGCCTAACTGCGAATCTGATGGGCCAAGACCCAATACCAGAGATGGAAACCTCTAGTTATAGACCTCTGGGTTTAACATTGATTTGTGATAATAGTTGCAATAGGTCATTCCCGAGTTGTCCTCTTGCCTCGGTTTCAAAACGAGTCCTGTGCAAAACCATTCAAAGGAAAATGAAAGAGATTTGCATGAAGAACTTGTAGGTAAAGCTAATTTCAAAGGTTTTGCACCAAAGACTCGTTTTGAAACAGAGGCAAAAGGAACTCGGAAATGAGTTATTGCAAGTTATGGACATGAACGTTTATAATAAAACTACGTGGATGTTTATTTTACCCCAGTTTTCTGTTGCTGGATTTATAATTAAAGATTTATGTTGTGGTTTAAATTTCTGGTTTGACAGTTTCAAACCAGTTTGATATTTTTTTTCCCCTTTTTGTCTTATCTCCGTTTATCATAAGGGACTGGTCATAAATTAGCATGGGGGAGGGGAGTAGAGATTTGAAATTGATCGTTGAAAATGAGTGACCCTCCTTAGCGATGGAAATGAAATATCCTGACCCTCCCCTTGGGCTTGGCTTAAAATACCATGACCCTCTCCCTCAACAGATAATAAAACCTCCAATACGGTTTTCACACTAGTGTGAGCTTTTTTATACTGAAGCAAAATTGGAAAAAACCCTATTCCAGTGCAACCTCTGGGAACGAGGTTGGTTCCAGTGGTACTATCTAGCCCTAGCCTATGAACATACAGATACCAGAAAACGTAAATTTTAAGGGAGAAATATGGAAAGGTATATTCCTTTATACGAACTGGTTTGAAACTCTCAGCTTATATTTAATCTTCGGTAATTTAAAGTTTAGTGTCATAAGGCTTGGCCGTTGGAATACATCCGCGTTGCTTGAAATTCTCTTTGCCATTGATGGAACCTAAAGTTAAAAAAATAGAGCCTATATTGAAGGAATTAAACCTCCATTGTTGGAACTTAAAATTGTTTGGAAATATTATTTAAAGTGAACATTAATTGGAAAAACGTTCAAGTGTACGAAAAAATTAAACGTCATAAACTAAGATGGCGACGCGCGGGTAATTTTAGACCCAAAAGGCAGAGATTTGTAGCCAGTTTTTTTCGTTTACCATGAAATAATTTTACTTTGTTTCCAGCACATTTTCGTTTTAGATTTTGTTTCCATCAATTTAATGGTAACTTGTTCCAACAGTGGAGGATTCCTTTAAAGAAAGAATGAATTCTCGCTGAAAGCGGGTAATATTCGTGACTATCTGAATAAGGTGTGACATGGGATCGAGGCAGTTCCAAGAAAACAACACAGAACAGGACCAGATGGAAGTCAATGGTTCACACTTAGGTTCCGCAAGGAGCTAAGAACAGTTGAAATAAGCAACGAACAGTATTTATGTATCTTGTTCCTTTCTAAACTACAGTAATTTCCAATGCATTTATACAAGTACGAAAATTAGAGGGATTAGAGGGCTAAGAATCCAATATCGCTTCGATATCCGTCTCGTCTAGCCTCTCCTCCGCCAGGCTACTGTGGCTAGAAAATAGTAAGATGGAGGACTAGGGATACAAAGGAGGAAGGACTGGAGGCGATAGCGAAGGAAAAAAGCGGGAGGGGTAGCCAACTCCTTGCCTTTTTTTCTTTCCCTCCCCTCTCTCCTTCCGAGTCTCTCCTCCTAATCACAGGAAGCCGCAAATTGTTGCCAGCGGAAGAGGCTACGTCTCGTCCATAGTTAAAAAAGAATACTTTAAATGTATTACAATAATATAGTCTACCTGTAGAGGCTGACAACTGTGTGGTTCTTGAAGCAATTGAGTTGATCGCGTCATGTCGGTGCCTATATGTTCTCATTCCTTGCTCTTCTTATGTGACCTCATCAAACTATCGCGGCGTGTATTTCCTTTATCTAATGTAGAATGTAAAGCAAACAACGAAAAACCTCGTAGCTGGGCATGCGATGCAAATAGACATGTGGTTGCGACAGATACTACTTTAATGGCGCGAGCAATGTTGGCCGATTCTGACTACACTAGGCACGAAAAAAAAGGTCTCATTCAATGTGAAATATAGCTTATTATAGGATGCATGAGCTTCTTGAGGTCTTAGTCAGTCAAGTTAAATAGCATGCAATGAATCCTATATTACATTCTGATATTTCAATACTGAAATGGCATTCACAGCGCTTAAGACTGTACATGGGCCTTTGGCAGTATGCCTTTCAGTATTTCAGTACAGGCTACTGTATGAGTATTTAAAATACTCATACAGTAGGCCTGTACCACGTAGGTGTACCACGCCAGATGCGAAAACCACTCAAAAAAACACTCTTTAGATGGTGGCCAAAAAATGTGTGGAAACGTATATTCCATATCTAATACAGCTGCACTGAACCTCAGTGAAGAGGTACTAAATAAACATGAACTCAACTTCTAAATAAAAAGAAAACTAAACGAACAACGAAGGCACAGCTAGAAGATTGACCGACGTAGAATAATTAATACTTCCCGCTAAAACTCTTAAATACCCCTAAAGGTCACATGACAATACCAAAGCCTCTCTATCGCGCCGTCAGAATAGCAATTTCTAACTTAATCGTTCCTACGTCACTCAATCGTCAGAAATTACATTGTCACACGGATAAATGTTTGGTAACAAAACTGGGTGCGGTAACAAAACTGGGTACGGTAACTGAATTGTTGTGAGACAAGCTACTGGAACAGTTACAGAAAGTAGAACACTGTTATTTCTACGGCTTTCGATTGAGGCAGCTTGTGTTGGAATGAGTTCAGGAGTTGTCCTTATGTTCCAATAGTTATCGTTTACCTGGTCATCCAAAAGGCTGTGAAAGATACAGAACACTAGGCCCTGTAAAGGACAAGAGAAAAACGAGTGAGTGTTCCCCAAAGAATCCTCAGCAATGAACAGAACGGACATCCTTATATGGCTGTGCTGTGCTTTGCGTAACAACAACAACAACAACAACAACAACAACAACAAAATAAACTCGTATCAGACATTTTTGCAACACAAACAAAAGAAGTGCTAACAAAAAATGCTTACAAAAATGATAGGAATGCGCCTGATTGTCCACATACCTTCGTGTCACGTGACTTACCACGTGACACAAGGTAAAAACGTCGCCATCGCTATCAAATTGATTTTTTGTAATCCGTTTTCAATCGTGTCCAATTTTGACCATCCGCACTTCACTGCGGCTAGCTTCCTAGTATTTGTTTTGTTTTCTATGGTTTGAAACCATTATTTAGTGGTTTCAATCTATTTTAAAACTAGTTTGTGTGTACAGAATTGCCGAAAATTTACGTGACATAGCGCGACATAGCCCCTTACCTGTGTTGAGTTGAGAATGATGAACAAATACAGCAGAACCTCACTCCACTGAACGGTGAACCCCAGCAACCACGTGACACCCAACAAGGGCAGGAGAGCAGCGACACTCTTCAGTCCTCTCCTGTGTGAAAGAAGAGCATACCATTAGTAACTACACACCTCATCAAAGGTAAGTCTTCGCATGCTAGCGACTAGGAGATGCTACTCTTCTTGGATGGGATGCTAGTTCAACGTCAGGTTAATTACCCCCAGCAGTTTGTCAGGTTGCCTTAACAATTCACAGGTGGAGAGGGGCAACGTGAGAGCGAAGTGTTCTTGCCTAGAACACAATGGCCAATTTTTCAAGAGGAGATATTGACGATGTTCTTGGCATCGTATAATAAGATACGTAGTTAATCGATATAAAGGTAAATTTACCTCCATAGCGAATCTATAAAGCTGACGTTTCGAGCGTTAGCCTTAGTCTGAGACTTGGCTCTGACAGGGGCTAACGCTCGAAACGTCAGCTGTTAAAAATCTACGAGCTTGACTTGCCGCTGACCCAGGACAACATGTTAGATTCAATGCAAATAATGTTTGCCACTCGTTCTGTCCTCAGCCAATAGAAAAGGAAATGCAAAAGTGAAGGTCACTCACTTGGTCTTTTCCACGTTATCAAGCTGATACTTTATCGATATTTTGGTAAATATCACTCTCAACAGGACAAAGAAGATTACGAGATTGACCTAGAAATGTAAAAAAAAGATGTAATATGCAATGTGATAGGCTCAATTATTTCCCCGCTCGAAAGACGTCACAGATTCGAACCGAAAAATTCCATACTGATGACGTAGATCTACAGAGTAGCGTCTCTTATTGGTTGTTACTTGCGTACGAAAATTCAAACAACCAATCCAAGACATTACATGGATCTCTGTAGAGCTACGTCATGAAATTTTCAGTTCGAATCTCAGACGTCTCTCGAGCGGGGCAAGAAGAGACATGTCTGCTTTACTCAGAATATTTTACTGTGAAAATCAGAAAAGCGTTAACACTTTGATTTAACTTTGACATGTCAATTGTGTATCTACAAATCAGATGCGAGATCAAACCACAAGAAGAATAGTCACAAAACCACACTTGGCTTTTTCTTTGCCAAAAATTTGTCGTCTATTTGTTTTCCTGTAGTGATTTCATTGCTTCCATGAATATCAATCAAGTATTCACTCTTTGCTGATTCGCACAGTAAGACTATTGGAAATTCTTAGAAGAATTTCCTGTTTTTGATTACCATGGATACCAGAATTTTTTTCTCGCTCGCGTCGCGTCGGGATCGCGTCCGAAAACCGCGTCCGCAAACCGCGTCCGGAAACCGCGCAAGAAAAACCTCTGGCACCCAGGGTAGTTTTTGATACTCCAAGGAGAAGAAATATGCTTATTATTCCTGGAGTTGAGAATGAAGAAAAACGTTGTATCTTACCAAGAGGATGGCCAAGATCGGTCCTTTGTACAACCACTCTCCATCGTGAAGCCAACACCTTGAAAAGAGGGAGGAATTATTAGTTTTTAGTTTAATTTTTATCGCTAATCAAAATATACATAGACGTTGATTATACGGATAGATTTGAGCTGGCACAAGAAGCTAATATATTATGAAGTGTGAACACACTGCCCCTTGCAACGACACAAATTCCTCAGTGGCATGTTCACCCTATGCCCAAACCTAGCCCGTCGAAGGTTTGCCTTATCTCATGATATGTAACCAACCTGTCACGCATAATTTCCGCGGTAAGTTTCAGTGATCCGCACATGACGTCCTTGTAGTATGTCTTACTCATATCATACGTCTCGGGTCTGATGGCTGCTATCAAGCCCACGATAACAGCTGGGAAACCTGTGATAATAACAAATATTGGTTTTCCTGTGGTATTTTGTTGTATTTACTATAGCCTAGTCACCCGGCATTTTCTGCTGCCAAGTATTACTACTAGACTTTGAGTGCCGAATATTTAAACGAAGTTTAGACAGCGTTTAAGAAAACCGTTATACCACGTACGTCTAAACTCACTTTATGCGAACTGTGACTTATCCACGCTGTGTTAGTATAGTGCAAGCTCCGCCTAGGCTTTGTAAGAGAATCCCGTGTGAAACCCAATTCAGCCTTACTTAAACCAAGTCTAATTTAGGCCCCTACTGCCTGGCATGTCTCTTCCTGTTGTGTTCTGGGATTAGACACTTTCTCTATGCCTCCCTCGACCCGACAGCTTTACAAAATAATGCGGGGTAGCCTGTAATGGACTAGCGTCCCATCCAGGGGAGTAGCAATACTCCACTAGTTAGGTGCCGATTCTGACGAGGTACTAGGCTTGCACTGTAACAGATGCCTCATTTAACACTATTTTGGTATAACCTACCATCAAGAGAAATAATACCAGGATTTACATTAATCCCCTTATATAAAACAAGACAACTATTCAAATCTTTGATTCTTATCCAGTTCATGTGTTTCATCTCGTGATCTTTCCCTTCAAAATCCCCTCCTCCTCATTATCTCCCTCCCCTTAAGGAACGAGGGAGATCCAGGAGCCCCCCCCCCCCCCCCCCCCCCCCCCCCCCCCCCCCCCCCCCCCCCCCCCCCCCCCCCCCCCACCATGTTTACATCGATTCTTCCTACACGATGGATAACCTGGCTTGAAACTTGGCGCGCTTGTTTACATAACCTGATACAAACACGATAGGAAGTTTGGGAGAAGTTTATATTTACCTAAGTACTTTCTAATTCTCCCAAACTTTCTCGAGGCTACGTAAACAAGAAGCGGCCGTTTTCTATTTCTTTTATAAAATAAAGCCAACATAATGCAATGATACGTCATACCCGTGTTACATAGCCTCATGCAAAACGACTACACAACTTAACAGAATCTTACCCCATCCAATGATAATGTATGTGATGTAGAGTTTGTTGACTGAAAACACTTTGACCAGCTTGATGTAAAGATGGATTCCTTCCACTAACATCCACGTGAATATGGCGATGTGAGTTAAATGCTGGATGACAGCCATGGCTGAACATAATGTCTGCGATAAAAAAGAAATTCCATTGAAATAAAGAAAAAACAAAAAACACGCGCGATGTACACGCTTTTGGAATGCACGCGCACGCCAGAAAGAGAAGTCGCATTTACATTCCAATCAGCCAATCAGCTTCAAGAAAACTCACCGGCGTCTGTTTCCTGTTTGTAAAAACAAAGGTGTCCAAGATCATCACAATGTAAACCAGACACAAGGAAAGCAAAAGGTTCTTATGAACAAATATCCTCTCAGAATTTCTTATCCTGTAAGATATAGAAACAGAA